>SWBH01000216.1:0-16403 GCA_024195465.1 Aureobasidium sp. EXF-8845 | reverse complement strand
CATCTTCAACAGCGAGGGCAACAGCGTCTGGGCCACTTCCGCTGGCTTCACTGTGCGTTTCATCCACCACCCATTACTGAATGCGATCCGAGAAAGAGTTGGGTCACGGATATCAGCGGATTGAATCAGCCGAAGAAAGAGCATGGACTGATATTGTGCTCCTACAGGTTTCGCCCCAAGAAATGACTGAAGTCGTTACTGCCTTCAAGGATACCTCCGACGTCAAGAAGGTCCAGAGCACTGGTCTCCACATTGCTGGCGAGAAGTTCATCGTTCTCAAGGCCGATGATAGAAGTTTGTACGGCAAGAAGGTATGGCTCACCACACAACTTTGCTCAGGAAAATCAGTATACTGACAAAACAACCAGGGCAAGGAAGGTCTCATCATCGTCAAGACCAAGCAAGCTCTCCTCGTCACCCACTACCCCGAGCACGTCCAACCGGGTGTTGCCGCCAACACTGTCGAGCAACTCGCCGATTACCTGATAAGCGTTGGCTACTAGAGAAGATGTCTCCCCATCTGCATCTTTTCTACTGCCTTCCCATGTCCTTTTGTCAGGTCTCCTTGACGTTGAGACTTGAGGCTTGACTTTCCCCTCTCTTTTTCCTTGATTGTGCAGGGTGCAAGAGGAAGAATATTGGGCGTCGAGCTCGACCAAAAACAACAACAGCAATACTGTTATACCAATCCAAGACTTGTGCATAGCGAATATATCTACTTTTTTGTTTATCTCATTCCAGTATCTCTACAGTGCGTGTTCCGCTGTGCAAATGAATTACAACCTGATAAGGTCTGAGTTCGGCCTTAGTAGATCTGATACAGCGGTCTCGAAAATCTTCTTGCAAACACATCCCTCAATATACTACAGTCAAGTCTGCGAGAACCAATGAACCAGATTCGTCTCCTGTGTTGCTGCCTGATATACTTTTAGAGATCGTAATAACCGAGCAAAAGTTTTGCCGATGATGATGCCGGCAATAGCCGGTGTTTCCAACGTACCTGCCTGCATGAAAGCAGGCGCTTGCATCAATAGTGTCTCGTAAACCACTCCAGGCCACATGCGAAAACATGGACATCGATAGCTCAGCTCTTTACCGCGCCAATCGATGTCTGTACCAAGGATGCAGGGCCATGCAGATACCTGGTTGAGGATCTCTCTCAATGCACTGATGCAAACAGATAACCAGAGGCTCGAGGTTTCATCATGTCTGAGCTCTGCAGAGTACATTGCGAGAGTTCAACACATCTCTGGTGATGGTCTCTCAGTTCTGGAGAGTACTGTGCTTATCGACAAGTGAGTCGTTTCAGAAGCAAGGAGTGCATGTGAAAGAGTTGGTCGACGGAAAGCTGCAGTAACTCATGGATGTGTTGCTTTCACTTTTCGTCATTCGGAAACCTGCAGTTCGGTTCCTGCAACACTTTGGTGATCTTTGTTGGCTTTCTTCTTCTTCTGTTTGCACTCCTTGATACTCACTGCTTCGCGCCCCTCCCATCAGTCTTTAAGACCGAGTTCACCACTTTGTACTATTCATCTTCTTTCCATCCATCGCCGTATCATCACCTCCCTCGAAAAACCCACCATACATGCCACAGACCAGTTGATATCACCATGCAGCGCCACAAACCAGGTGTCTGCACCAACTTCCAAAAAGGCAAGTGTCGTTTTGGTGCGCATTGCAAGTTCTCGCACAACTCCACAACACGCAGCACACCTCAAGGCTCCAGAAAGAAAGACGATGGCATCTCACCGGAGCTGAAGAAATGGAAGGACCAGGTTTTTCAGCGCTCGTCACTTGGCTATGGTGTAGGTGATTTTCTCAGTCAAGCATCGCGTCTGGTACAGCTCGATGATTCTTGTCGTCAAGAGGTCATCAAGAGTCTCGCAACAGACCGCGGCCTGGAGAAGATCCTTGAAATCGTCGACCAGGAGTTCGAACGTATGACAGAAAAGACTCTGATGCACACCTTCAACACCAGGATCGTACCTTTCTTCTGTGTTCTTTCTGACGAACGCGTCATGTCTTCACCTCTTCTCGAACGTCACCTTGGTGAGATCTGCCAATATATCTATGGTGTCGGAGGCAGCAGAAGTGAAAAGTTATTCGCCGCAGTCATTCGTGCCATCAGCACCTTGCTGTCCAAGTCTGACATCAAGTTCTTCACCTCACTCAAAGCAACACTTGCCGTGCTTATGAAGATTATTGACTTCAACAGCACAGCAAAGGTGACCCCTTGTTTCTCAACGTACGCAACTACCCTAGCCGCCATGTTGGCGCCTCAATCCGATCCAGAGGCAGATGCTCTTCGTTACCAAGCCACAAAGTATCTGGACAGTATCAACAAGCGTCTGGGTATCGGTGCAGCCATTCGGAGTATGGATCTAGGCAAGGCTCAAGACACCGACTCAGCTTCAAAGCCAGTGTTTTCTCTCGAACGAAGTCTTCCAGGAAGACTCACCAACGGACGACCTCGTCATAACAACGATTTCGACTCAATCCACGATGTTCAGATCATGCCAACATCTGAAGAGATCCAGAGCCCCCACGCAGAATACCTCCCCCTGCAGGACCCATCCACTTGGCACAAGAATGGTGTTAATGGCCTTCTCGATCGTCATTTCAGATTGCTGCGCGAGGACACTGTCGGTCAGCTGCGTGACAGCGCTCGTGTAGAACTCGAAGCTCTTCAAGGAATGGAACCTCAGAATGGCAAATCGACGCTTCGGAAGCACACCTACCGCAACGTCCTTGTCGAAATGCCCAAGTTCGACTCCCTCCGAGGCTTGGAGTTCGTCATCAGCTTTGATCAGCCTTCAGAGCTCAAATCGAAATCAACAAAGCAACGTCAGGATTGGTGGACTCATTCGAAGAGATTGGAAGGTGATGCGCTCATCTGTCTTATAAGCTCCACCCAGGTGTTTGTCTTCTGCAGTGTTTGCTTCCCATATGATCCATCGAGACGATCCTCGAAGGATAAGGATAAGGAAAAGGCTCCCGACCCACACCTCAACATCGTTACCCACACCGGCGACCGTATTCGTGTGATCGCACGCCCCAGTGAGATGAACGCAGAAAGCATCGCAAATATCCTTGGTATGTGTCTTGAATTCAGTAACAAGAAAGCGCTAACCAAATTTTCAATGTAGGTATCTTCTCTCAGAAGGACTTCCGAGGCAGTCGCTCGTTGGTAGAGTTTCCTGGTGTACTCCTACCTGCCTTCATGCCTACTTTGACCGCATTGAAGGCCATTTCCAAGAGCGGGGATCTGCCTTTCTCAGACTTCCTTGCTCCTTCGCAAGTTGCTGGGGAAGGTGTTGCCATCGTTCCGCCTCCTACTTACACCCAGAGAGCTGGGTTTCAGTTCAAGCTGGATTCCATCGTCAAAAGCGGCAGTCATTCGTTCGACCCGTCAAGCTTCAAGCAATCCGACATCAAGGAACTGGAAAAGGCGTCGTCCCTAGATGAGACACAAGCCTCTGCACTGCTCAGTTCACTCTCGAGATCGTTTGCCCTGATTCAAGGCCCCCCTGGAACAGGAAAAAGTTACACTGGTGTTGCCTTGATGAAGACTTTGGTGAGCAACAAGAAGGCAGCCTCACTCGGTCCTATTCTGGTCGTTACCTTCACAAACCACGCTCTGGACCAGTCCCTCGAACATCTTCTCGACCAAGGCATCGACCAGATTATCAGAATAGGCGGAAACTCGAAGTCTGAGCGCTTGGCCAGCGTCAATCTCAAGAACGTCGCTGCCAAGATTGCGCGGACAAGAGCCGAGAACTCTGAATATGGAAGAACGAGAAGTCAGATGGACGAAGATTCGGAAGCCATCACAGAATACCTGGAGGACCTCAATCAAGTCAAGAAGAGCATCAAAGAGTATCTGGCTCGAAAGAACTACCATCACTATGTTCAATTGTTCGGAGCCGATCGCGACACAGATGGATTCCAGGAAGTGCGAAATGACAAGAAGGGCCAGCGATTCAAGAAGTGGCTGCAAGGAGGTAATCATATCAAAAGCGACCGTGCTCTGAACTTGATTATCAAGGCCACCAGTCTGTATGACCTCTCGAACAATGAACGTGGCCTGCTACACGATCACTGGCTTCGCATGGCCCAGAAACCAATCCTGGATGATATTTTGGATCATGTCGAAGGATTCAACAAACACAAATTGGGACTGGATGCCATCAAGAACGAAACCGATCTTCGTGCACTGAGCGATGCAAATGTCATTGGAGTCACAACTTCAGGGCTGGCTCGCAACTTGGAACTGTTGCGCAAGCTACCATCGAAGATTCTTCTATGTGAAGAAGCTGGCGAAGTCCTTGAAGCTCATCTACTTACTGCTTTATTACCTTCGATTGAACAAACAATTCTCATTGGCGACCACTTGCAGCTGCGCCCACACGTCGCATGCTATGAACTTTCGCAAGAAAGCGCCAGAGGTCAGCAATATGCTTTGGATACTTCTCTTTTTGAAAGACTGGTGACCGCGACCGCTGGTGGTGCCCGCCTTCCTTTCAGCCGCCTGGATACTCAAAGACGTATGCATCCAGAGATCGCTGAATTGGCACGCAGCACTCTGTACCCTACACTTTCTGATGCGCCGTCAACTCAAGAGCACCCACCTGTAGCTGGCTTGAAGAAGCGACTCTTCTGGTTTGATCATCAACAACCTGAGATACACAACGATGTGCATTCCACATCACACTCCAACAACTACGAAGTGGAAATGACAACTGCCCTCGTCTCTCACCTGATCAAGCAGGGAGTGTACAAACCCGGATCAATTGCCGTTCTTACTCCTTACATTGGTCAACTGAAGAAGCTGCAACTTCGCATGCAGAGTGCCTTTGAGGTTGTGCTGGACGATCGCGACATCAAGGTCCTGGAAGACGCAGGTCTGGACGATGCTGCACAATCAAGAGCACCTCCTGCGCCAGGTGTTCAGAAAGGTTCGATGGCTTCAGCTGTTCGCCTTGCTACTGTCGACAACTTTCAGGGCGAAGAGGCTGAAGTCGTTGTAATATCACTTGTGAGGAGCAACGACCAACACAAATGTGGCTTCCTACGCACTTCAAATCGCATAAACGTTCTTCTTTCTCGTGCTAAGAACGGCATGTACATCATCGGAAACTCCGCAACTACCCAGCACATCCCCATGTGGACAGAAGTCCTTCAGCTTCTACAAATGAATGACAGTGTTGGTGAAGTGCTAGAGTTGGCATGCGAAAGACACCCTGACGACATCATGCAAGTCACCGTGCCCGATGACTTTGTCAGACTAGCACCTGATGGTGGCTGCGTTCTGCCATGTACTCAACGCTTACTATGCGGTCATGCCTGCGACAGCTCATGTCATTCACAAGTCCTTCATGATGCTGTCAAATGTCTTGAGCCATGTCCCAGACAACCCGGCAGTAATTCGTGCTCACACGCATGTCCTAACAAGTGCGGCGAGGTATGTCCACCGAAATGTATGGCGATCGTCGAAGACATTACTGTTGAGTTGCCTTGCGGTCACATCAAGACATCTCTTCCATGCTGGCTCTACCATGAACAAGATCAGATCGTTTGTCATGAAGTTATCACCCGCACGGTTCCTGGGTGCAGTCATGAAGTCCAGGTCAAATGCTGTCAGGACGTGAACAGCGACGGGTACTCGTGCTATGAGAAGTGCGGCGATACGCTGGCATGTGGCCATGTCTGCAAGAAGTCCTGCAAGAGTTGTAAGAACAGGAAAGAATGCCGTATCGTGGAAATTGACCATGGCTCCTGCCGTCAGCCATGCGGCCGCGACTTTGTGAACTGCTCTCACAGTTGTATCAAGCCTTGTCACGATGGAACCGACTGCAGCCTTTGCGACCAGCCATGCGAAGTCAAGTGCGAGCACTCTCACTGTGGTCGACCATGTTCTGAGCCATGCGCTCCATGTGCCAACGAGAAGTGTTCTTCTTGTTGCCCTCACAGCGAGTGCAGCATGCCATGTGGAGCTCCCTGTGACTGGATCCCCTGCTCTCAGCGCTGTACGAGTGTCCTCGACTGCGGTCATCATTGTCCAAGTGTTTGCGGTGCACCCTGTCCGGAAGCTCGTTTCTGTCAAGAATGTGCTGATGAACATACCAAGTCTCGTGTGGTGGACCTGATCATGATGAGCCAGTACAGCGAGATTGATCTGGACGAGGACCCTTGCATCTTCCCAGCCTGTGGTCATTTCTACACCATCGCAACCATGGATGGTCATCTCAGTCTTGGTGATCACTACACCCTGGATGGAAGTGGGCTGCCAACTACCCTGGAGGCCCCTGATGATGGTCTCGATGTTGACAAGACTCGTATCGTTTGCCCAGACTGCCGCCAATCTCTGCGCCAACTCCCGAGATATGGTAGAGTAGTTCGTCGCGCCCTTCTCATTCAGAGCACGCTGAAGTTCATCACTCGGTCTAACAACGACTATGTCAAGTTCTATGGACTCTTCACCACCGCACAAAATGCTCTGCAGCAAAGTAACAAAGAATCAGTCCCGGCCCCAAACAACCTTCACCTGGCCGAGTCTCGGGATGAACAGATCCGTACTATCAGGCAAACCATGTCGAAGCCTAGATACGGAGCCATCATCAGTCTCAGAAACCAGATCCACAACTTCAGGGGTCTTGTTGGTAGCAACGAACAGCCATTCAAGCGCGTACAGACACTTGTCCGTCATGCTCGTTTGAACCAGCGTACTGCAGAAGACTTCACCTTTGATGAAAGTGTCATCTTGCAGACTAGATCGAATGCTCTGGCGACAGCACTGCTGATCCGTTGCGACCTCGTCATCCTGTCCGACGTACTTACTGTACGTTTTTCCAAGGAGCTCTCGGCCGCTGTGGATACTATCGTAGACTTCAGCAAGAACCGCGCAGACTGCGAGATTCTGTTCAGGCTTGCCGTTGAAGGAAGACACCATCTCCAGCGAGCCGAGGCTCTGATTATGTGGGCACACTTTGCTGCCTTGGAGGTTTCTTGTCGCTCGTCACAAGACAAGGAGAGGTGTGTTAAAGGACTCGACTGGCAGAATGCACAAAAGACTAACACTTACAACAGTGATAACGACGCAACTGCTACACTCCGTATCCAAGCCAGACAACACCTCGAGCAAGCCCGTGCCTTCTGCGCTGAACATTCCCAAGCTCGTACTGTAGCTCACGAAATTGATGAAATCGAAAAGATGTTGCGCGAGAGCACTTTCTACAGCCTCGTCACCAATGAAGAGATGGAAAACGTGGTCAATGCCATGGCCCGTGAGTTCAGGGGAACTGGACACTGGTACCGCTGCCGTAATGGCCACCCTTTCACTGTTGGTGAGTGTGGAGGTCCTATGGTTGAGTCGGTATGTCCCCAGTGTGGTGAGCCTATTGGAGGCCGCCACCACCAGGCTGCTGAGGGTGTGACTCGTGATAGCGAGATGGAGACGCGTTTTGGCAACATGAGATTGTAGGATTTTTAACTGTCGAATCGGGGGAAAAGAAGGAGGGTACATGATGGTGTTGCTCAAGGTGGTTATGTAGTACAGCTACCTGTCTATACTCTGTGGATCCGTCGATAGACTTGCTACATGAATACCACTGTTGCCAATGATGGATATGATCTTTGCCTACTTTTCTGTGAGCACGCTCGTGACATAAGGAATTTCTCTGTTGTATTCCTCATTACCAATCTCTTTACCTACATACCTGAAACCAGCGATGAGACCTCATAGTTATTGCTTTGTATCCTGCAGATCTACATGTCCGAATCCATCTAGTTGCTCTATGGAGTTTGTACGGGCTTGAACAACCACGGATGATCAGCAGTAACCACATGAACGATGGGGAGTGGTGCTCGAGTTGACTGACCAAAAGATTATAGTCCAGCGGGTTTCAACTTATAATAATCCAGCCCTGCTGGCGCAATGGTAGCGCGCAAGACTTCTAGCCGTTCATTCGACCAGTCATCTTGAGGCTGTGGGTTCGAGCCCCACGTGGGGCTGTTATTTTTGCCCCCTTCGACGCCCCTAGAGCATCCGCAAAGTGATTCTGAGTCGGTTGGGCATGTTTTCATCTTTATATCACTCTTTTTGGTGGTGGGAGAGCGATATTCGGGAAATCTTGGCGTCGCGTTGCGCACTGACTCGCCCGTGAAGCTGTGATGCCGACCCTGAATCGCTAACGCCGCGCTAAAGCCGCAAACCTTCGAACACCGCAGAGACCTGGGTAATAATCATCTCGACGATTCTGCAAGGAATATGAGAAATGAGCAGAGCCCTACGACATGTGCAAAGATGCCTTGAAAGACAGGTACAGCATTCTGAATTGAATGCGTTTGTTACCGCTGCCAAAGCGACACAATTACAAGATGCAGCTAATGCGATAGATGATGTCGAGTTTGACCGTATGCATCTCCGTCCTTCTTCTTATTCGGATACTGACAAGGACAGACTCAGCACTTGCGGGGAAAACAATTGCTATCAAGGACAACATCGTCACGAAAGACTATCCGACTACGGCATCTTCAAAGGTCCTCGACGCGTACAACTCGCCATACAATGCAACTGTGGTCGACAAACTCGCATCAGCCGGAGCCCTAATATGTGGAAAGACAAATCTGGATGAGTTTGGAATGGGATCGCACACTCGACCGATCTTCACATCAACTACACGAAGTCCATTCGTACGCAATGGACAAGCTCTCTCGTCAGGTGGAAGCAGCGGAGGTAGCGCAGTGGCAGTCGCAACAGGTCAGGCGTGGGCTGCTCTGGGAACAGATACCGGAGGTTCGGTCAGGCTGCCTGCTGCGTATACTGATACTGTTGGCTTCAAGCCCAGCTACGGTCGGTTGAGTCGATGGGGTGTCATTGCATACGCCAATTCACTGGACACTGTCGGCACGTTGACCCAGACTGTTGGACATGCTCGGGATATCTTCAACGTACTGGATCGTTTCGACCACATGGATCCTACGAGTTTGTCAAAGACGGTGCGTGATAGGATTGCAAGTCAAACTACTGCCTGGTCCACGAACAGAAAACTGCGTATCGGCATTCCACTGGACTACAACACTGCTTCACTTTCTCCTGAAGTTCGACAAACCTGGTCTAGGCTGCTGTCAACAATGCAAGATGCTGGACACTCGCTTCATCCTGTATCCTTGCCTTCAACGCACCAGGCACTTTCAGCCTACTATGTCCTGGCTCCTGCGGAGGCATCGTCTAACCTTGCCAAGTACGATGGTGTACGCTACGGTTATCGTACCTCGGGTGCTGATGCCAATCCAAAAGACAATCTCCCGCTATTTGCCGCCACCAGAGGTGAAGGGTTTGGACCAGAGGTTCAGCGCCGTATCCTTCTAGGTGCTTACACATTGAGTTCGGAAGCTATGGATAATTATTTTGTGCAAGCACAGCGAGTGCGCAGGTTGGTGCAGATGGACTTTGACACGGTGTTTGCTCTACAAAACCCATTGCTAGATGCACGAGTCGAGCAGTCAGACGATGCATCGAGCGTCGATGTGTTGATTGCACCCACTGCTCCAACACTACCACCGACGCTGGCGGAAGTGGAGAAATTAAGTCCGGTCGAGATGTACATGAATGATGTGTTGACGGTACCTGCGAGTTTGGCTGGACTGCCTGCTTTGAGTGTACCTGTCAAATTGAAGGGTGGTGCAAAGCAAGCTGGAGATGTTGATTCTGTTGGCATGCAGGTGATTGGACAGTTTGGCGACGATGAATTTGTCCTTCAAGTCGGACAGATCATTGAAGGCTTACAAGCTTAGTGTGCTTGAATGGCAAGACTAAAACCAGCATTATCTCGCTACACAGAGCAACAGCTAGTCGTAGAACATCAACTTCCCTCTGCCCATCGATCCTTGCCACATCCCCTCTCTAGCTAGCTCGCCCTCTTAATTCAAGTTCCAACAATGCAAGCATGTATCAACCTTTTGACTCTAAACGTTCGGAGTCACACTTCCCCATGCAAGCTCGTCCCATAAATCTTGAATCAAAATTAGACATGCTGAGTGGTGAGATTCTCAAATTCCCATGTGGTCACCACGATTAAAGACCGTCATGCTGACGACTCATTTGAACTAAAACTGCCTCATTGGTATTCTCACGCACGCAGTTTATTTGGTTATTACGGGGAGGGGGACTGGGGTGCCGCTCGTTTACGTTCTTTATCTGTGGTGTGCGTTCTTACTGCTATTAATACTCTATGCTTCTCATGGGATTTTGAAAAGTCCATCTTCACATTGAGGTCTTGATTTTGCGGTTTTGGATAGAAGCTCGACAGTAACCTCTACACAAGTTATCGTCGACTAAACCTTCCATAATCTCATCCACCAAAGTCCTATCAAAGCTTCACAAACCGCACAAAGGACGCACACGACCTCCAACCATGGCCCATACCAACCGCTCCCAAACCTCTCTTCCTCCGGCACCCTCACCCACAGACCTCGACACAATCTGCGCCATAACAACTGCCCTCAATATCAAGAATCCCTACCGCAAATACCCTCCTTGTGGTGTTCCTTGTCCTGAGGGATCGAATACATTTCATCTAGCCCTACAACGGGAGAAATGGTGGCAGATGTTGCAAAAACATGCTTGGAAGGAAAGAGTTATGCTCGAGACGATGAGGATTGAGGATGAGAGGAAGGGGAAATTGAGGCAGATGCCGGAGAAGGAGAAAGAAGAGGCAGAGAAGCAGAAGGAAGTGGTGGATACAAAGGTTGAGCAGAAGAAGGAAATGGTGAATGCAGAGGTTGAGCAGAATAAACAGAGAAAAGATAGTCTTGTTGTTGGAATGAAGGATGTGGAGTGTGCGGATAAGGAGGGAGTTGGAGATGGAGGGGATGCAGCTGCATCTGCTATCTGCGATTCTTCTGAGGAAGAGAAGGAGGAGGAGGTTCGGCCTCAGCAGAAAGCAGACGTCAAGGCAAGGAAGACAAGCTTGGACAAGGGAAAGAAGGTACGGAGGGTGAAGCCACTAGGGTGTATGAGAAAGAGCTGCGCTAGCTCGAAGACTCCTACTGCCTGATTCAAAGTAGATTGAGAGAGGAGTGCTGGGAAGGATGTTTATGAGTAACGAACAAATCGAAAGCCAAGCTCAGGAGCTTGCTGGTCTTGAGTCTTCAGCTCCTCCATGAGACTACATGTCATTAGACACCAAGTGTAGCAGTCCAAATGGAGCAAGTCAATACAAGGATGATGTACTTTATACAATCTAATGTCGGTATAAGCCGAGGGCAATCAATCAATCATGATGATGCAGGGGTCCGAGCTTTTTGATGTTCGCCGGCGTGTGGAGTCGAACGCGACCGACACATGCAAGATCGGTTTGCAGTCTACCATCAGGAGCAACAGCTTTGAACTCTTATAACCCCTTCACCTTTACTTTCTACTTTTACCCTCTGAAACCACTGCGCTGATTAAGCGCTTTCACTGCACACAAACATGGCCAAAAACAAGCAGCAACAAGAAAAGCCAACTCTCTCATTCGATGACATGATCAAAGCAGGTAGGTAGCTCCCTACGTACCCCATCAACAGAACACCCAATTGACGTCGCTCCTTCAGATCGTCAAAAGCGCAAGGCAGAGAATCTCGCTCAGGAAATCTTTGGCAAGGACCGTCGCCAAAGTGCTCCTCAAAACAACTCCAACAAGAAATCGCAAACGCCCTTGGGAGGAAGTCTGGCCAGTCGAGTCGGCATCACAAAGGCGCGTTCTGAGACAACAGAGAGACAAGAGAGCGCCATCATCTAACACGCCAATAGCGATCATCTTCGACCGCATCCATCCCCACTCTCGGCAAACAGCAGCAAAACCGTGGACCCCAAAAGAATCGCAACAACCGTCAATCACAAGGAGGTGCGGACACAAGAAGAGATGCAGCATACCAAACGGCAGCACAACAAGCTCTGCCAGCTTCATTCAACATCAAGTCACGATCCTTTGCGCCTGTAGACAGCGAAATCACTATCCGTGGAGCCGCTGGTCCTTACTGTGTCATCGCTAGCAACTTTGCGCCAGGAACAACAGCGGCCGACATTGAGAGCGTCATGGCTCCAGTCGGTGGTGAGATGTCTGGCTGCAAGTTGGTTTCTGGTTCTGCCTCGCCTACTGTCATTGCCGAGATGCTCTTCCTGGACAAGACCGGTGCCGACAATGTTATCAACATGTTCAACGGCAAGAAGGTTGGTTTTTGATCTGTATTTCCCCACCCCACACACTAACCCAGCACAGGCTGACGGAAGGATCTTGTACGTCTACCTTAAGGAAGGAGGCCCGTCACAATCCGTCCACTCTGCCACGCCGCGCATCGCTTCACCAGTCGTCATAGCTCAACCTGAGCCTGTTCAAGAACAAGGAGCTGAAGACACGATGGAGATTGAACAACCATATCCCACCGAGCCCAGCCCTCTTCCACCTCACGAACCCTCTCCCCGCCCTGCATACAACAACTCACGGTCTCGCGATGGCAGAGCCTCATACCGTGAAGATTACGACCGCGGTGGCAATCGTCAAGCAGAACCGGAATACCAAGATGGAAGATATGGCTTCAACGGGCAACGCTATAACGAGCCGCGTTATGACGAACGTCGTCCCAGATACCGTGACGAAGGCCGTGAGGGTCGTATGTATTCGGACGACGTGATGCGTGGAGGTTCTCGTAGAGGTGGAGGAGGTCGTGGCGGTGGTCGCTACCGCGGATAGGAACCAGAAGATCGTAATGTTAATCCTAGCCCTGAATATTTCAGGACGCTGGATCTTTGGAGCTTTGGGCTATGGGACGAGATGCGCGTCATCTTTGCTGGTGTGCAACATTATACCTAAGTATCCTATACCCGTAATTGATTCGAGCCATGATTTGAAAGTAAATCGATGCGGCTCCGTTCACATTGCAACTCTCTACCTGTGCCTAGGTATTGCCGTAAGCAAATTCGATGTGCCTATCCTTTTTCATACTACGATACAGACGAACAACGCATTAGAATAATATCATGATCGTTCCTTCCACTTTTGCAACCTTTCGAGACGACTTGTTCTCCACGATGGTGCCTGCCTGTCAAAAGAAAGCTTGACATGTGAAAGCAGCGCTTTGACCACTGGTTCATCTTGCGCCAACCCTTCGGTATCCCCATCTCTCCGTCAAACACCACCCGTCTGTCGCATCTTCCAAGAATCGTTTGCGTAGAGTGTCGCTCAAGCACAATATGGAGGATCAGTGGACCGAGGCACAGTACGAAGCTGCTCTTGCACAACTAGAAGCCCTGACTGACAAGGTAACCTTTCCCTCCACCTACTCATCACAAAACAACACTGACACTCCAACACAGTTGACTGCACTACGAACAACCATTCCATCCATCATCTCACCACTCACGCGACCCGCTACAACCAGAACCGCCGCATTTGCTGGACTCAAGAAGGCAGCAATTGGTGCTGTCACTGATGTTCAGGATCTTAAGAGGGAGTGGGAAAGTGATGGTGTACAAGACTTGTTAAAGAGGAGTCAGACGAGTTATGAGAAAGATGGTGATTTGAAGCTTGCTGCTAAGGGTCCGGCTTGGGGGTGGATGAAGGAGGAGGAGGGGAAGCAAGAGGAAGAGCGAGGACAAGAACAAGAACAACAAGCGGAGGTTGTGAAGGAGGAGAAGGTTGGTGGATGAAGTGGTCAGTGGTGTTTGAACACTAGTGCGATGACTGCTGTCATCATTCACACCTCCTGCTCGTTGCTCGACTTCTGGACTGGATCTGTTCTTCTGAGCAGCATGCGTTTGCTACCGACCATCACCCAGCTGGCTACCTTTCGTCATCAACAGAGACCCATTTGGGTTCGACACTCTGCATCGGCGTATGCCTGTCTCTTCACAGCTTGCTATCTCGCACTAGCAGTACCTTGTCCTTTACTCGCCAGGATATGGATTATGCTTCCATCCCGATTCGACTTGTCGATAGCATCGCTCACAGGCTCAGCATACTGCCTTGAGCATACATTTCTTCACCATCCTATCCCGAAGAGTCACGCTCGTTCCAGTACACCTCTCGGACAACATTCCAGTCGTTGCTGATGATACGATCAACATACCCACCATGCGAAGCACTCGATACACGTCGACAAGCGTGCAATATTTCGGGCTTCAAGACGATAAACATCCAGCGGACGATGACCAGATATAGTCATAGCGAACACGACTGCGGAAATAGACCAGAGACACGAAGTCCTCCCATGGTTAGAGCTAAAACATTGCGTTCTACCAGCATACTGTGGCTTTCATGTCATCAAGGCATTTCCCAGAGATTGCCACTGTTTTCATCGGGTGCAGCGTGACTGTGATTAGGATCAGGGAAGAGTGCATCGTAAGTGGTCGTCTATCACTGAGAATCATATTACAAAAAATCAAGTTGACTTCCAACAAGCCTCTTTAGCTCAGTTGGTAGAGCGCGGCACTAGTAATGCCGAGGTCACCGGTTCGACTCCGTTAGGAGGCATGTCTTTTTGCTCTTCCATCGCACTATGTCAAACTTGTAACAGTTATTTTTGCTGTAGAAACATTATCTGGCGAGTTTTTGTTATGGTGGTGGTTGTTGAGCAGAAAAGTCGTGAA
Source organism: Aureobasidium sp. EXF-8845 (assembly GCA_024195465.1). NCBI lineage: Eukaryota > Fungi > Ascomycota > Dothideomycetes > Dothideales > Saccotheciaceae > Aureobasidium > Aureobasidium sp. EXF-8845. Next base: position 1,774 of record SWBH01000216.1, on the reverse strand, counting down.
GGAAGATGAGGTTCCTAGACGCTGACGCCCGTCACCATATCTCTATAACTTGAACCTAGCATTTCCATACTGCTATAATCATCTCTCTTATTGCTTACCAATGTCTTGTGGCTTGGAAGCAGAAGGCATAGTTACTTCGCTATATATGGGCCTCTAAGACCTAGGCATATTTAACATACCCGTAGATAATAAGTTATAGTCATAATCACACGATCATGGACAGGGTGTCACGCTAGCCGATATCATCAGAGCGGCATCTTTGATAGTTTGCATCAAGTCTTGCGAAGGCTCTACATCGAGAGAACGCAGCTAGACGGATTGGCGTGAAAGATACTGGGGTCTTTGTTATAGTGGACCGAAGTGTGATGTCGTTGATGCACAAAGAGTAATTTGATAATTTTGAATTGCTGCAAGTACCTGCAGTGTATACTGATAGAAGTCGAGAAGAACAAGACTAACCCCCGGGCTCCGTTTGCCTCTGTTAACGCCTTGCTAAGAAGATACCATTGTTTCCTTTTGACCCAACCCAATGAACGCCAGCCTTATCGATTTACCCTTCTCTGCAGGTTTCATACCATGCGAGAAGACCTACGAGTACCATCTGTGTCACTTGACCTTGGGCTCAAACTCCTACTTCAAGCCCAAACCCACATTCGCAGCACTTTCTCCCACACGAATCGAGTCTTCTCTCTCAAGCCCCTCTGGTCTTCTGGATGAAGTAGTGGTACTCTGACTTTCACTCCTCTCTCTAGGACCAGCAACACTAGTCATTCCAGCCATATTTGCAGCCCAAGCGCTAACACTGGGACGAGCAACAGGTGCCTCGACGCGAGGGTGAGTGTTGTTTGTATTGACACTTGCATCAGAGGTGACACTGTTTCTGCGGCCGCGGAGGGCGCGTTCGAGGGCTTTGACACGTTGACGTAGAGCTTCGTTTTCTTGTTTTACGAGGTCGAGTTCGGCGCGTGATGAGGCGATTTCGGCGGCGCTGGAGGTGGATGTGTAGGGTGAGGTTGAACCGAGGGCGAAGGAGCCGGCTGTGGAGATTTGGCTGGCGGCTTGTGATAGAGAAGGACGGTGAGGGATAGAGGCTGCGGAGGCTGGAGTCAGGGCTGGTGTGGAATGGCCCGAAGTACTACGAATGGAAGGGTTGCGACTGATGGGAGGGTTCGCGGAAGTCGAGCCCGCGGCAGCGGCAGCACGATCGAAGGAGGCTTGCGAGACGCCAGCGTGAGGAGCGGTGGGTTGGGGGTGTTGGATGTGGGCTTGACTCGAGGAGACCGAAGGAGTGCTAAGACTACGGCTTGAAGCGTTCGAGGACGAGCGGTGTTGGCGTGTAGGAGTTGGATGTGAGAGACCAGGTTCCAGGGCTTGATTGGAGCTGGCTTGTGAAGTGTTGCTGGCGACAGAGGCAGAGTGTTGGGCGCGTAGTGCTGAGAGTTCGCGTGTAAGACGGTTGACCTGTTTGGACATGTCAGATCGTCTCGAGAGATTAGGAAGATGATGAGGAAACCTACGACAGCTTCCTGTTCCTTTTCTAGTTCCAGATGCAGTTCAGCAGCAGTCAGAGGACGAGGGTGTCGCATGGGCATGTTTGCGTCTGCGGTCGTCATAATGCCCGACGAACCATCAGCTCCGTGCGAAGGTCGGCGAGATGACATGTTGGAAGAGCCTCGTCTCAGTGACGGACTCAGGTTACCGGTGCTTGTCATGTTGTGCGGATGAGAGTATCAAATGTTTGTAAGTTGGATCAGAGCGAAAGATGCTCAATGTA
>SWBH01000215.1:0-16458 GCA_024195465.1 Aureobasidium sp. EXF-8845 | reverse complement strand
ATGGGCAATATTCTTGGAGGGGGTTGCAGGGGAAGAATCCGCCGGTTTATGAGAGGCAAGGCAAGAGTGTCAAGTTTTTTGCGACGTATGCTTGAGTTGCATGCGAAGGATTTTGCGCTAAGTCGAGTGGAGAATGTTGGAAATGAGATTTGACTGTTCAAATATCTTTCTTGATATTGTTTCGTCCGTGGCACTTTGTATAGTCGGAGGGAAGCTGTTTAAATCGCTCAGAGCCGTGAATTGCTTGAAAGCAGCGGTGGCCTGGAGAACAGCTCCGTCATACAGTGCTATTTTCTCGCTCGCATAGTCGAGCTTGGAAAGTTGTACCCTGATGGTCGAATTTGCGTGTTTTCAATACAGTAAACGTGATTGTTGCTGAGGATTCCGCAGTATCCAGGCGATTCTTTCAAGATGCTTTGTTGTCGAATAATTCATCCATCGCGTGGCGCATGCGTTCCGCAGTCAAGAGGATCGTGATAGACGTAAAGAATGGTCAAAGACTTCTCGTCGGTCATGATTACCAATCCTCGGCGCGACGGGAAAGCCGAGAGTCTTGAAATTGACCGAGATCAGACAAATCTCATCAAACCCTACTTTCCTTCTTATCCACTCTCACCACTTGCAAACTGCTGTAGCCTCGAATGAACGATGTACTTGGCAACGTTGTGTATGCTGATCAGACACCCTTACTGGTCCATATCGCCTTGTTCAAAGTCAATTAGCTGACGGTGAGTCGGCGAATTGATTGTAAGCCGATCCGGGACAGTGGTAAGCCGGAGCCGCCGCCAATCCGATTGTTGTCGCGACAAGAAATGGTTTCACCCTACGGACTTTTTTTCTTGGATGCGCTGCATGAATAAGTAGTAGGTGTCTCCCCAGTAGGTCGTTGGCTTTTTCTATACACACACTTTTCTCTGTCAACTATTCGCCTTGGATATTCACGTACCTTTCTACTCCAACGAGCGCACCACCACCGAAACGACCTGCTCGACACGACTACAGCATAGGAAAAACTCACCATGTCGCACGTCGTCATTATCGGCGGCTCCTACGCCGGAACAAAAGTCGCACACCAAATCCTCAAGCAAATCCCTAACTCAAAGGTCACCCTCATCGACCCCTCGGAGGTCTTTTACTACAACATTGCCTCGCCGCGAATCATCGCCAAGCCAAAGGAAGCCAGAGTCGACCAATACTTGATCCCCATCATGGACAAATTCAAGCAGTATCCCGAGAGCAGATTCACCTTTGTCCTGGGCTACGCCAGCTCTGTCGACACTTCTGCAAAGACTGTGAGCGTCAAGGATGGAAAGGACATTTCTTATGATTATCTGGTCGTCGCATCTGGCTCCACAACACCTGGCACCGTTGGCGATGAAGCCATTCCTTTCAAGACCACTGGAGCAGACATCCGCGGAAAAGTTGAGGCAGCACAGAAGCGAGTAGCAGCCGCCGACAGTATCATCATCATCGGCGCAGGCCCTGTGGGCGTAGAGTCCGCTGGCGAAATCGCCCAAGCATATCCCAGAACAAAAGTCACTCTGATTTCCTCACACGCACAAGTCCTACCCGCCCTCAAAGCCTCAGCCGCAAAATCCGCCCACGCCAGTCTCGAAAACCTGGGTGTCAAGATCATCTACTCTGCTCGTGTCACCGAAACAAAGCGCGAAGATGGAAAATTCACCGTCACCCTCGACAATGGCAAGACCCTTGAAGCAGCACTTGTCATCTCCGCAGCAGGAAACATCGCAAATACCTCCTTCATGCCCCCATCCACCCTCGATGCAGACAACTGGATCAAGGTAGACAGAAATATGCGAGTTGCCTCCATCACCGACAACTCTGTCTACGCCTTGGGAGACGCTACACACTACAAACAACGATACTATCTCAAAATCAACGATCAAATCCCTGTAGTGGCTGCTAACATCAAGGCTGCTGTTACCAAGTCTAGTCAACTCAAGACTTATGATGCGACGGATAAACTGATGGTGTTTGTGCCTATTGGGAGTAAAACTGGTACGGGACAAATTGGAAACTTTGTGCCGTTTAGTTTTATGGTTGCGTTTGTCAAGGGTAAGGATTATTTCATGAGCAAGGCTGCTACTATGATTGCTGCGTAGATGATGGTTCGGGATTGGTTTTGCTTGCACGAGGTGTTTATTTCGCTTTTTTTGTTTCCTTATAGCATGATATCCAGTATGTATCTTAACGTAATAGATAATTCTCTTAACCAGCCTTTTTCGAAAATCATTGCTCGTTTTTATTCACAAATGGCAATTGTGAATGTTCTCATGTTGCTTTCGACTGTGAAGCTCTTCTTGTTGCCAACCAGAGAGCTCTGCTGACTCATCAACCAGAGGGTCATTTCACCTGCGTCGCTTTCGTACCTGCTTCTCTCTTTTCTGCGATGACATGTATATACAGCCGTCATCGTGCACACATTTGACGACTCCACGATGTACGCATGATCTCGAACGTGGTCGGTCTATGCCATATGGATACTTGTGGTCTTGTCTCCCCATCGCTTAGCTGGTTTCCACTTAACCTGAAACTTGACTATCCTCTTTACCAGCCGTGGGCAGCGGCCCGCCTAACCGTCCTTCGAAGGATTTGTGTGGGAAAAAAGCTCACGAACCATAATTTCTTCGTACCACAGTAATCAGGAGGTCGACACAACCGAAACGCGACGGCACTGGACAGATTTTCAAGAAAGGCCTAAATCGAAGGTTAATGGATGTTCTCTCGGATAGCCATCCACAAGAAAACGAGGAAAGAAGTAGGGGAGGTAGACAACCAGTCTCACCACTCATGCTCTCCATGAACCCCATGACATGAGATCCTATGCAGCTGTCAAGTCAATCAAGCCTTCTCGGCCGAGTCTAAAGTCATACAAGCTTTAGCGATGGTTGTTTCAATGCAAGCCATGACCATTCTGGATCTTAGGATGAACGGGGCGAACATGTCTCAAAGCGCATGGATAAATGGCATAACACGCAAGTCCTCATTTCTCCTTGCGCCTGTGAGTGAGAAGCGTTTATCCATGGTACACTGGAGAGTACGTCCCTGGAGTTGCTTCCTGACAGCTGCATACAAGATTGCGTAAACAGGGGTATGGACAAGGCTCGATGAGAGTAACAGGGATCACATTTCCAAGATCGCGGCTCGTAGATCGCGGCTAACGCAATGGTGTAAAGTGAGAATGGAAGTATCCAGGTATCCGGAGCTTTGCTATATAAACACCCAGGCAAGTCCTGTTCTTTCTTCTTCTTCCCATCCTCACAAACCCAACTTCGACAACAACCACATTCCTTCCGTTCCACCATGCTTCTCAACACCCTCCTTTTCTCTGCAGTTGCCTTTGGCACATCTGCCCACGCAGCAGCAGCAGCCTACGCCCAATGTGGAGGCCAAGGCTTCACTGGCGACAAGACCTGTGTTTCCGGCTACACTTGCACGGTTAGCAACGCATACTACTCTCAATGCCTTCCTGGATCCAACACTGCTCGTCCCGTTTCCAGCACCAAGACCTCGGTCGCTCCAGTTCAGACTTCAAAGGCTGCTGGTGGCGGTGGTAGCGGAGGAAGCAGTGGTACTACCTACAAAGCCTCCTTCACTCAATACGGCAGCGGTGATACTTTCGGCAGTGGAAACTGCAACACTGATACCACAGCTTGTGGTTTCTACACCAACGTAAGTTTATCCCCACCTTCAGTATGTCACTCCTCGAACAAGACCACTGACATATCACAACAACAACAACAGCCCGGCTACTCCGCCGCCCTATCCCAAAACGCCTTCGGCGTCGGCCCCGGAGCAGGCGCAGGACCCGGCTGCGGCACCTGCTGGAAACTAACCGCACAAACCGACAGCAGTGGCCACACACTCTCCAACGCAGGCAACAGCATCGTCGTCCAAGTCACCAATCTCTGCCCTGCATCTGGAAACCCTCTTTGTGCTCAGAATGGACTCGGAGGAACCAACCAATACGGTGCTAACCTCAACTTTGATCTTTGTCTTAACAGTGGTGCTAATACTGCTTTGTTTGGTAACTCTGGTGTTGGGTTGGCTGTGGGTACTGCTGTGCAGGTTTCTTGCTCGCAGTGGAGTGGTACTGTTGTTCATTGAACAAAGTAAGGGGAGATATTCTTTCCTGAAAGGGACCACAGTCTTTACAGATATGTTTTCGGGAGGATGAGAAATGTATTGACAAAGAGTGCTGGAAACTCTTTGTCTATCGAACATTTGCAAAAGAGTCAGATGGTTTGATAAGAAATATCTCGCTCTTAGAACCTCCACTGTTCGAAACACAAACCTTCCAGATACATCCGAGAAGCTGAGCTATATGCGGCTGTCCAAGTATTTTGCTCGAGAACACAATTTCTTTCGTGCGTCAGATTGCCAAGCTATACACTGTAATAAAGTAAGCTTGTTCACATTCCCCGGCTTGATGTGGTGTCCGCCGAACCGATGCTGAAAACCCGGGGTGTCCTATATCTGAATAGTCACCACTCGGCAAATCACCGCGGACAGTGGCCGATGAACGATTTCCCATAACGTCCTTGTCAAGCATGCGGCCTAGTAGAAGCATAGATATATGAACGATTGCTAGCCCTTGATCAATTTGTCGTTTCACAGTGCACTCGCGGTCATTCTACTTCCCTCATATATCGCAACGATAACATATATTCTATCATGGTTCCTTCTCCAGCTTTCGATTTCTCCGGCGATGTCGCAATAGTGACTGGCGCCGGATCTCGTATGAATGGTAAACACAGTCCAGAGTAACCCCATTCTCATCTTGTAACAATTTTGCTGATGGTTTTGCAGGTGAGATTGGCAATGGTCGTGCTGCTGCAATCTTGCTCGCCAGACAAGGAGCCAAAGTCGCACTGGTAGACTTTAATGTCGAATGGGCTCAAGAGACGAAACGCATGATCGACGAAGACGGTGGTATCTCAGAAGTCATCCAAGCAGATGTGACATCAGAAGAATCATGCAAGAATGCTGTCGAGAAAACCATCGAGCTGTATGGCGCTTTGCACATCTTGGTCAATATCGGTGAGCTTCATCACTGACGATATGGTAACTTTGAGCTGACCAAAAAGTTGGTGTTGGCGGTGCTATCGGTGATGCCACAACGATCAACATGGACGCTTGGGAGAGAGACTTCCGCATCAACGTCACAAGTATGGTTCTCATGGCTAGACACGCCATCCCAGAGATGCGCAAGCAAGGTCGGGGATCCATCATCAACATGTCTTCGGTCAGCGGTCGTACGTTCACTTCCTATCGCAAACCATCTGCGGCGTACAACTAATCATAACGATCTTAGTGCTGGGTGGCAATCCAAGCTTACTCTATCCCACCACCAAGGGTGCCATTATCCAAATGACAAGGGCCATGGCTGCTCATCATGGCAAAGAAAACATTCGTGTCAATTGTGTAGCCCCTGGTATGGTCTTTACGCCTATGACTCGAGGTCGTGGCATGACGGACGAGATGAGGCAAGCGAGAATAAATCAGAATTTGATGAAAAAAGAGGGTACTGGCTGGGATGTTGGATACGGCAAGTCTGAGTTTTCTCTTTGACTCCTACGTCTATAACTGACGTGTGTCTTCCAGCTATCTTGTTCCTTGCTAGTAAGGAAGCCGGGTGGATTACCGGACTTATCATGCCTGTTGATGGCGGAGTAAGTCAAGTCCTCCCAAGCCCCTCATCCAGATCTTTGGTACTGACGCTCAATCCTCTAGACCACCGCCGGAAAGGCCGACAGACCTGCTCTCAAGGCCGATACGTTGGCTGAAGTAACATCAGGCATCTCAAATTGAAGGCAACGTATGTTCGATCTTGTACAGAGAATGGACCAAGACATGAAGAGGGCGAGCCTGACAGCTTGATAAGTTACATACAATACAATACTCGAAACCTTTACATCATCAAATGCCATGAGTTCTCATGTCCCCGTATCGCCACCAGACCTTGACGTCTTCCCTAAGCTGTATACTGACCAGAGTACTCGCTAAAATCAGTTTGCAATTCTGGGAAACAGTCAAGCATCGACATAGGGTCGAGGTTGTTGACGTCAAAATACATATCCATATCGATATTGCCAGTGGAGCCAGGATCAAGGTACGGAAACGCAGGTATGTAGCTGTTGACCATGGCCGTATCGGGATGTCCAGTATTCTCCGGATAACTCGATGGTCCAGTCTGCTTCAAACCTTTGATGATGATGTGTAGACTACGTTCCAATAGCGGACATCTACTCATTCCAGCGTTCAGTGCGCGGAGATAGTTTTGCATTGTTGCGTTTGCTGCGCCGTCGGCTTTCTTTGCATCTTCGAGGATTGCCGATGCACCTGTGTAGATGCAATAGCCCATCATGTATGTGATGTTGTCCAGGCCAAAGGTGGTTTCGAGGAGCAGGATCAGTTTCTCAATGCTGCGGGCGGCGCTAATGCACACATTGTAGTATGCTGGTATAGACCAGAAAGGACGGTGAGCTAGTATTGCGGTCGTGAAATACAAAAGACTCCATAGAAAATCAGTGAATGAGCAATTGATGTGTACTAGGACGCTGACATACTTTTGAGTGATAATGTGTGGAGGCGGAGAGACGGCTGGCAGGTTGTCTGGATCGTACTTTAGGTGAGCGGGAGTTTGTGCTCGCCAGGTGTCAAGGCGTGCTCGTATAGCATGTAATGAGGATTCCGTGATGTGTCTGTCACGTCGCGAGTAGAGCTGCAGGATTATGTCGTTGATGATGACCGAAATCTTGCAAGAGTTTGAGAAGCACGACACCGCATGGCTTTTCATCAAAGGGTATTGGCCAGGAGCAAGCTTTGTCATGGAAAACGACTCTCCGTTATATGGTGACCATGTCTCTGTCTCTGCCGTTTCATCCACTGTCAGATGTCTGTCAGTACAGACTGTTGACCATGATCAGAACGGGAGTGCTGACCAAAATCTAATGATGTGTGAGGGAGGTCTGTTAGAGCAGGGAGTCTACCAGTGTACATACTTATGGCTCTGAACAGGTGTCAGTTGGGAAGATTTAGGATAGGGTGTGTCTCACTTGTCCCAAAAATAGCAGCTCCAGAACAGTCTTCGTCGGACTTCCAAGTCAACGGGGCTCAGGGACTTGAGACTTGATATCACAGACCCGTTGTGTTGTAAGCCTAGATCTGTTGCCATACGAAAAGCAATACCACTGTAGACCCATGCTTGGGAGATGAAACCTTGAGCGAGCTCCCGAGCGCTGAGTTGCAGCAAGGCTTGTACGGTTGGAATAGAGCTTGGTTGCTGTATCGCTGACCCAAGTAGATTACGTACCCGCGTAAGCAACAACTCAGTGTACTGGCTGTCCTGGTACTTGGAAGAGTGTGCGCAGAGAACAGAAAGCAGAAATTCCGAGTAGTATGCCCCGCCAGTTGTCATATCACCTTGATTCAATTGTGAGTCATATCAACAGAAACGCTGGGGCTGATTATTACTCACGCATAAGGGCCGGACGATATACCCACATGAACATGGGAGCAACCCAAGTGAAGTGAAGTTGCAGGAGCTTTGTCATGACTTTCTCGGGCATGCCCGTTTGTCTAGCCGCATTTCCAAGTGCAAATTGCTCCCAGATTGAGCTCTCCTTGGCGTGAGATAATAGATATTCCCTGACATCGTTTGTTGATCCGCTACCATAGGCTGAGGATCTAGGAGACGGTGCATCCAGTTCTGGAGGGTCATGTAGTGCCGATGTAGGACCGTAATAGCAGAGTTCACCATTTTGGTCAAGGCTTAGATCGATAGCTGCTTGACCTTGTTGCATAACACTAGGCTCGCAGTGTTTTGTGAGAGGTAAAACAGGCTGCGCGATGCCACTTGACCGTCTGTCATGGATCTCAGGAGCAAAGATGAACATGTCAGTGTCTCGAGGCTGTTCGAAGGAATTGACCTGTTCCGGTCCCGCTATAGAGTCTGCGCCATTACGACGGTCCCGGTCGGCTTCGTGCCTTCCCTCCGAGCTACTGGCTGTTGTGGGCAAAGGCTCGTTCTGTGAGTCACGTCGAGGGGATAGTTGTACGGACGTCTCTTCTTGACCGCTCTGCAATCTCTCAAGCACACTTTCGGCCTCTTGCAGACGTTTCGCCATCGAGACAATAGCAGAGAGAGGTGGTGCTTTGTCATAACGACATGTATCGTTGTACGCTTCGCAGGTTTTGCATATTGGCTGGCTGCCCTCACACCGTACCTGTAGCAAAACTGTTAGGTCACTCTGTGCCGATATCCACTCAAGGACTGGTATGTTCTCAAGAGTGGTAAGAATCTTACCTTTCTGCCTCGACAATTGGCACATGTCAACCCTCTGTACTTGCGCTTGCTCTTGCGTTGGGCGCCGGACATAGTCGCGAGATCAGTCACGACTGCCCTGATGGAAGACTCATCGATCGTTGTCGTACTTTGACCAACCATGATGTGATAGTCACTTTGAATCGTACGCCGACTATTGATAGACGTAGACTGTTGCACTCGCAAGAATCTTGCAGTCACGACTTGGCGAGAACATCTCTCTTCATACTTACCGTTTGAGATCTGCATACACTGGTCATCTGTTACCCTGTAGAAATTGCTCCACATAGTGCATCCTTCGAGGGTCGAAGATGCGGGGCTTGTCGATGCGCCGATTGTCGAATCCTTCTTGGTAGTACCTTCGGCATTTCACCACGGGATAATGCCGTAAGCATCACTGCAATATGAACAACAACTTCATCAGAAACAGACTGGATTGAGCATTCAATGGTATAATTGATTGAACAAAACTTGACCGAGCTCGGCAAAGCTTGTCACTGTCCTCCACTCCATACTCAGAGGGTGGCATAATCATGGTAGATCGGAGCTTCGGTGTTTCGGCATATCGGCATAACGGCTGGTATAGATGGCAAAATCGCCCATCAGTCAAGCCAAGTCGCTTCGTATGGGGTCGAGTTGTCTGGATGTTCGAAAGTCGAGACGAGTTCCAGACTGTGATTTGACGGCGTCCAGCCTATGATGAACATGGCCCCCTTTGATGTGTCACTCAAGTACATGTAATCGGTTAGGCCGCAGGGATTGGAGTTTGTGGAGTCTTCCCAGAAGGCGGTGCGTAGTCCTCCGGCAGAACCAAGAGTGAGAGGCGCCTCATAGAAAGCGACAGCTTTCTCAGTGGTCAGACGACCTGCTCTATCGAGAGCAAAGGCTGCCACCCAGCCGTTCGCATCTGTGTCGTTCCAGCCTCTCGTGCTTGTGAAGAGATAACGGCCGTCACGAGACGCTCGTACGGTATTACTGCGATAGGTGAACCTCCCACGCATTCCTGTGTAAACCATCAGCTGTTATCCAATTGCAGACGAGCTATCACAAACCTTCAGGTACGACGCTTGCTCGCTGAGTGTGCTTCAATCTGGTCTCGCCAACTTCGTAGACGTCCAGATACTGGCCTATGATCATGTTAAATTCAGCCCGGAGAGTGCTTGACCTTACGCATTTACTTACTGTGCTCCGTGACAACATAGAGCAGCTTCCCACCCGGACTCGGATAGGCATTGCGCGGTCCGTCGCCAACATCAGGCGAGCAGTTCTTGGACAGCAACTCAGCTGTACCATTTTCTGCTACCTGGTACATGAATATGGCATCGTGAGAACTGAAAGTGATAAGTACTCCCTCATCCGCAGCGCAGGGTTTAGTACTTACAGATGTGGAACAAACCCTTTGCGGTTGACATTGACATCGAATGAATGAGCACCATAAAGCTATGCCTTGTAAGCTCTGGTAACCAGATCTACCAGCCGGTAAACCTTACGTTCGCAGCACGAGTCTTGTTGACATTCTTGAATTCTTCAGCGGGAACATAGATCATCTGTTGAGTCTCGTTACCTAGACTGCCATCGTCCGTGAGAGAGTGAATCTGTGCTGTGGGACCGGAAGCCGTGTATGCATAGTTCCCATTATCAGAGAAGTAGCACGATGTTGATGCTGAGCAAGTGCATTAGCCTCTTATCAAGCATTTACGTCACGAAGTTGCTCACAAATGTTGACAGTGTTCAAGTGCGTAAAGTTGTAGTTGTTGCCGACGGCCCAAGAGAACAGCTGAGGTGGCTCAGACATGGAGGTCGCATAAACCCTGTCTCTAGCAGCGTTGGTAGTGACGAACTGGTGGAGACCGAATGCTGGCACCTGTTGCTTCAAAGTAAGTGTCCTTGCAATGGTGTCGAACGCAAGGAGAAACAAAGTATGATTTGTGTAAGACCCCGTGAGGAGATGATGCACTGTTGGTACGACGTTGCCTATAGCTGGCATCTTGAGACTTTTTGTTTGGATGTTCGACACAGGCAATAGAGGAGTTGACGTGGTTGAAATGGTTCCACGTCACAATGGTCAGGATGTGCACTTGAAAACAGTCTTAGAATGTGAGTGAAGCCATCTTATATGGTCAAAAGCAAACACATCGACGGCGAAGTGCCTCGGTCCATGACCGGAGTCGTTTGCTTCTTCAGTCCTGCAGATCTAGAGTAATAACATCTAGTCCAACTATATTCGTAGATTGTTGCTGGTGATCTATAGTCCCTCATACGGGATCCTGGTCTGGATAGCTAGGCTTCGCGGCTGATCTCAACCTTGTATATACTGGCAGCGAATTGCGCGCCGGGCGACCGCGCAAGGTCTCCGCAAGATCCTAGACTGCCCTCGGTCTCTCAAATCTCGAGGCGTCTGCTGTTATGATCATCGTGATTCAATAGTATGGATGGTACTTGATCACACGGTTCTCTAGTTATCCCTCGGCCTCAGTTTCAGCAAAAGTCACAGGTGCATCATATTCTCAGCTCGCATATCATGGTTACTAATCATTATACCACATTCAGCTGTGCTATGGTTTGGGGATACTTGAGCTTGCGATAGATCTCACGAGCTGGAACCTGGACATAACGTTGTTAATTCAAAGCATTTACGAATGATGTGAGGCAGTGGTCACATAGAGGTAGACATTGAGTCGTGATGTATTTATCAATATCTCATTGGGAAAGCCAGTAGTCAAACCATCCCACAATACCACGTAGGCTCTCCTCCTTGACCCAACCTGGTGAACACTATTAGTGACCAGCTAGTAAAGAGATATGGGATCTTACTTACGCTGATACGAGTCTCCAGGGTCGCCACGCAGTGCGAATCCATGCTCTACACCAGCGAAGAGCTGATAGTGGAAGATCTTGTGCTCGTTCTGCATGATGTCGAGTGCTTTGCGTCTCGATGTGACATCGAATGTGTGATCAATCTCCGAACAAGACAGGAATAGGGGCTCTAGAATCGACAGCCTTATCAGCTGAATGTGCTTTAGTGCGCATTAAATTCTTACTTTTGAGATTTGTGAAGTGACGCTCTTTCAAGAATGCAGGATGAGCGAAGGCACCAACAGCAACGTTGTCTCCTGCTAACTCGTTACACACGTATGGTGCTCCAAAGCAATAGCCCACGCATGCGTATTTTGTGTTCTTCTTACCGTAGCCTTCCCGCACGGCTTTGACCCATTTCGGTACTGCTATGTCTGCAAACGCAGTGTGCTTCTTCTTCCACGCTTCGTAGTCGAAGTTCAGATCTTGGGTATCGTGACGATTCTTTCGATGTTTCCAAACTGGATCCTTTCTTGCTTGTCAGATGAAAGCTAGCAGTTGTGTCGATACAGGCTTCACTTACCCCTCGAAAGTAGTCCAGACCCAGAGTCAAGTATCCAGCTTGAGCAAAAGCATCCATAACCAGAAGACCATTGGGAAACATGCCCCAGACATCTGGGAAGTACAGCAGAATGTTGCCATTTGCCTTGCCTAGAGGCGGTTTGGCAATGTAAGTCTCGACATCCGCGATCTCTGCCCAAGTGCCTTGAGCCTCTCCTTCATGGAGCGTTCCCTTCAAGCAGCATGCCCCACTCGGTTTCGCTAGATACTCGTTGGATACTGTTGGTGTGCTGTTCTGGCCCATATTCGTGAGTGATTGTACGTGGTCGACAGGTGGTGATTTCGAGCCGAATGACGGCTTTGGATATATAAGCAAACACGCTTTGGGGGAATGTACTGATTCCACAATCATACAAAGCTATCTTTTTGTTTATATCAAGAAAGTAGGAAATCCACCGAATGCCGCGGGCATTCTCCGTGGTGGGATTCCGATACCTCTCCACAGCAACTCATCTGGGGCCCCGAATAAGTGGGGTCCCCAGGTCTACAACGCCACCTGAACAAGTCCATTGGCAAGTGGCGCTGGTGATCGTTGCATAAAGCCTTTCCTCCGGTACTACTGGACATCTTCCCTCTCTGTCTTGAACTTGTTCCTACTGAACACCGAGTCGATCTTCGGTCTTCCTACTACATATCATCAACCTCCCTTACCCTCATCGATATCGCCGACGACGGAGCTGCAACCATGTCGAAGCCTGCTCACGATATCGATGTTTTGCCAGGGGATGAAACCATCGAGAACTACGAGAAAAAACATGACCAATTCAATGACGCCCAAGTAAAGAATGCGGTCGGCTATCAAGAGTACGTCGAAGGACTAGATCTCGAAGTATCGGATCGTGAGGTATCATAACCAAAGTTGCCTACCTTGAAAACAACGACTGACACGTTGCGGATGATAGGCAAGGAAAGTCCGTTGGAAGATCGATCTGACGGTCCTCCCTATGTTCCTCATCACCCAGGCACTTCAGTTCATGGACAAGACATCGCTCAACTATGCAAACCTTTTCGGCTACCAGAAAGCCCTAGGTCTCAAGGGTGAACAATTTGCATACCTGTCTGCAAGTAAGACTGCCGATTGAGCCCTTGTATGCGGATAGGCGCTGATGGATTCTTTAGTGATCTACGCAGGCTACTTCTTTGGTCAATATCCTTGCGGTTGGCTGATTGGTCGGTACCCTGCTCAGAGAGTCATGGCCATCAGTATATTCCTCTGGGGTGTTATGGTTCTTATCATGACTCAATGCCGAACCTATTCCAGTGCTCGTAAGTCTGACTATCCATGTTTGGGTAGATAGCACGATACTGACAGCCTCATAGTAGCAGTGAGATGTACGTGCAGAGTTCGTACGTAAGGAGCCAGTTTACTGACAAATGCTAGTCTTCATGGGCATGTTCGAAGCTGCTGTCACGCCGTATGCTTACTATCTCTGCACCCGGAAGTCACTCTGCTAACGTATATATAGTGGTCTTACTCTAATGACCGGTTTCTGGTACACCAGGAGAGAAATTCCTCTCCGTCAATGCATCTGGTATTCATCTCTTGGCTGGGGAGGCATCATCGGCTCTTACATCTCTATGGGTGTGTCGACTTTACCGGCAAACATGACTCCTGAGCGCTGGGAGTTGATCTTCTTCATTGTATGTACATCGCCTTAGTGGTCTTGTTGTATGTTTGCTAACTCATGTATCATAGTTGGGTGGGGCTACCTGTCTTTGGGCTTTCGTCATCTGGTTCTTCCTTCCGGATTCCCCTTCCAAGGCTAAATTCCTCAACCACCGCGAACGCCTCATCGCTGTCAAGCGCGTCGCTGGCAATGAAACCGGTATCAAGAATAAATCCTTTGACAAATCACAAGTGAAGCTCGGCTTCCTGGACCCCAAGACCTTGTTACTCTTTACCTCTGTGTTCGCAGCGTAAGTGTTTCCGAAGACAAACATACAATCTCGTGACCACTGAAGCTGATATACTCGACAGAGCTATTCCAAATGGTGTAGTAAACTCCTTCTCTACTGTCATCATCCGGGACATGGGATTTTCTACTACCATGACCACCCAGCTCAAGTCTGTTGGCGACGCTATCCAGATCGTTGGACTTCTCATTGGTGGCACCATCATTCTCAATGTGCCCAATTGTGCGTCCTCATCTCCTTCCCCCGAGCAGTTCGTCACTCTGACTATAAGCAGCTCGTCTAATCGTCGCCACTGTGGCCAACATGATATGTACAGTTGCTGCTGGTTGCATGGCCTATATCCCTCGTGAGCGGACTTGGGCTCGGCTGGCCTGTTTCTGGCTGGTCAATGTCCAATCCGTTGGCTTCACCGTCTCTTTGACTACCGTGTCATCAAACATGGCTGGATATACCCATCGATCGTTGGCCAGTGCCATGGTCTTGTGAGCAACTACCCAATCCATCATCTTAAACTCTGTCTGACCAAGCACAAGCACTGCATACTGTTGGGGCAATTTCGCCGGCCCGTTCGTTGTGAAACCCTCTCAAGCACCGCAGTATCATGGTGCCACCATTGGCCTCCTCGTCGGTTACTCCATCAAGTTTTGCTGCCACCTCGGGCTACTTGGTAAGTTTTGTAAAACAATTCCAAAAGACACGAGAATAATACTGATGATTGGGGGAAAAAAACAGTCTATATGTTTAGCGTCAACAAACACAGAAACAAGACTTACGGAGTGCCGAACAAAGAGAGAAGTGATGAGGCAGGAATGCGTGACCAGACTGAGTTTGAGAATAAAGATTTCCGCTATGTGCTGTAAAGGGGGTCCTGAGGATGAAAAGGCTCAAAGATTTTTTCCAACAAGTCAGAATTGTTTCAACTTCCTGATTGTTGGACTTTGGGATAATATGGGCTAGATGTGGCAAGCAACCTCAACTTGGAAGACAATTCTCATTTCATTCATTGCGAAGAATCATAATGTGACTAGACCATGCAAAACACACCCCTTAAGCACCCTGTCTCGCCGTCTCCAGGTACTCAACCTGCTTCTCCTTCTCGCCACCGTCCATCTCACCCTCAAACAATGTAGGCGACACAGCAACCTTGCTGCCATATCTACCAACCTTCCACCAGGGCAATTCAAACACAGCATCCATACTTTCCAGGCTTCTGTTCGAAGTTTCAGGCAGGAAAAAGTAAACCCAGAATAACCCGATGAGAGTGATTGCGGCAAAGAAGAACATAGTTCCTGCTGTGGTCATACCGACAAACATCTCAGGAACGGCCTTGGAGTTGCCGTATTGGTTTACGAAATGGAAAGCCATTGCGATGGAGCCACCGATGGCGCGGAGACGGAGAGGGAAGATTTCGGCGTTGATGAGGTATTGGATCGAGTTCCAGCCTGTTGCAATTAATGTTAGTGAACCACACACTGAAGAACAGATGAAGAGACTTACCCATAGCCCAACCGAAGCCTGAGAAATAGATCATTGCGATCGCACCCTTGGCAGCACTCTTCTGAGTAGCAGTCTGGACCTTGCCCTTGACTCCGATAGTCTTGTCAATCTCCAAGAACATGGCCATATAAAGCATAGCCACAAACTGGATAGTGATACCAATACTCAAACTCCTCTTGCGACCAATAAAGTCAACAAGGAAGAAAGCACACATAATAGCACTGATAAACTTCACCAATCCAAAGATTCCAGTAGCGAGCAATTTTTCTTGCGTACCAGTCGTACCCATCAGAGCAAAGTATTGAGGAGCATAGACAGTAATGGATCCAGCACCACTCCACTGACCGAGCAGTTGAGCTCCAATAGCCAAGAAGATACGGTAGCGGTTTGATTTCATGCAAAACAGTTCGCGGAGGAGACCGACTTTGGAGGCTCCCATGGTGGCTTCTTGTTCGCGTTCGAGTTGGCTGTTGATGTCGATGATTTCGGATTGAACGAGTTCGTGGTTTTGATCTAGTCCACGCAACTTGCAGAGGTTTTCGACGGCTTTGGCTTGTTGTTTTGTCTTGATGAGCCAGCGGGGACTTTCAATGGCGAAGAAACTGAAGGTGAAGATGATGGCGGCAAAGTAAAGGTGCAGTGTGTTGGGGATAACCCATTGGATGGGGTTGTGGTTGCTGATGTGGAGGGAAGTACCGTAAGAGGCAAAGTAGCCGAGCATGATACCTAAGTAGACAGATCCAGAAAAGATACCGACACACAGTCCACGGATAGACCTAGGTGCCACTTCGGCGAGATATGTAGGAGCGACGACAGTGGTCTGTCCGATACCAAGTCCAGCAATGAATCTACCAGCATAGACCATACTGAGATTACCATGAGCAGCAGCACCAAGGAAGATGGAAATGCCAGCAACCCAGACGAAGCAAAGCTCGCGAACGGCCCAAAGTCTACCGATCTTATCGGTGATACTGAACGCAAACAGAGCACCGAAGATCGATCCGAGTTGAACCATAGAAGTAATGTTGGAGAGAAGGTTGGCCTGCTCATTGGCAGTCAAGTGAGGATTCTTCAGATGGAATTGTGTGATGAAAGATTTCTGAGAAGTGGTTGTTCCAATGAGACCTTCGTCAAGACCACGGGCAGTTCCCAGCAGACCAAAGACTGGGAAAAAAGCGTTAGCTAAAAAGGCTTGGATGGCAAACTCAAGCAAGACCAAGCATACCAAGCACTGCATAGCCAAGACGCCAGTTGAGAACCTCTTCAGGTAGATCCTTGGCGTA
>SWBH01000214.1:0-16458 GCA_024195465.1 Aureobasidium sp. EXF-8845 | reverse complement strand
CTGCAGGCGTAAGCTTGGAGGAAGCCAAAAGGAATTGCAATGGTGAGGACGTACTCTGCTCACTATGTCATCGTGATCTGCCAGATGGGTCTTGCAGGTCTTGCAGCCGTAGATACGCTTGCAGTTGAGGTAAACGTTGTATGCCAAGCCCATGTCGCTGTCAGCTGGGCGGCTGCGTGATCTGAACCGTATGTTGGGCGAACGACGATGGCTTCTAGGGGAGGTGTTCAAGTTTCGAGCGGGCCGCCAGATGGGAGGCGCAAAATAGGTAGTGTGGAGAGATCGAAGGTCTAGGTATATAGAGAGCACGTGTGATCGGGGAACAGGCACTCGAAGCAGAGATGACTCGCCGTCACTCTAAGCGATTGTAGAGCGAGTAGGAGTCCTACAGTGGCCGATGGCTGATGAGTGGGTAGGTTGTGGCTAGACCCTGAACGGCAAGAACCGGCAGTAGGCGGGGTTGAGAGTGAGATAGCAGTGCTTGTTGGAGGTTATCAAAGCGTTTGTATGATTGAGGAGGAGGAGGAGGACGTCGAACGAGTTGCAAGATGCGGTGAGAGAGAAGACGTAAGAAGGAACTGAGAAGGCTAGCTAGATAGCAAGACAGGTCGTTTGCAAGACGCGGGGCAGCAGAGACAAGGCAGGAACGATCAGTCGTGACCTTATCACGTGGGGCTCACAATCCACCGGGGCAGAATGAATTTCAAAGAAGGCTATCAGTAGGCAGGTGTGCCATGCAAAAAGATATCAGGTGCGATCGAGTTCAGTCTGCAGAGATAGCTGTAGCGACAGAGTATTTGATGGAAAAGGCCTTGCCCTGCATGCTTTTGCAAGTGTCAGATGCTTATCGATTAGAACGGAGAAAGTGGGAAGGCATTCCCGGCGGCCTGAGCGGCTCAGCCCTGCCCGCGCCCCCGAAACACAGGCCGTCCCTCCTCCGCCCGACGCTGGTGACGCTGTCTCTTTGTTGTACATCATCGCTGTCCTGTCTTTGTACCACTTGTCTCCTGGAATACTGCCGGACACTCCATACTTATACCTCATCGGGACGCCACCCCTCCGGATAACTATCACAATCACTCACCTTCTGTCTTTCCCGGCGCATCCAACGTGACAGCCCACCCACCCCTTTCGACATGGCCTCCGAGACGATAAACTTTGGTCAGATATTCGCTGTCGCTGTCGTAGGATTCCTCCTATACCGCTGGTTCTCTGGGCCCAGTCCACCTTCATCACAATCTTCTGGTCGCAATGGAGGACGTCAGGTCAACCCCGAGCACGTCGAAGCGGTAGCCCAGATGTACCCTCAGTTAGATAGGCGAGCGATCATATGGGATCTGCATCGCAATGGAGGCAGCGTCCAGGCGACTGTTGAGAGACTGCTTGGCGGAAGAAGCCTCGAGACTGTATGTACAAAGCGCTTTTGCCGTGACGGACCAGGGAATCAGATCATGACTGACAGCAACCATAGCCTCCCCCATCCTTCCAGCCCCCGATACCCCGCGCTGCAGCTCCTCCTGCTGCTAGCAGACCTGCAGTCGAGATCAAAACCAACCCCGATCTGATCACCCGGTATAATCTCTCATCTCGTCTCGACGCAACAGAAGGCAAGCAAGAGGCTGAAGCAACTGGCACCAAAGGATGGTCTCAGAACAAGACAGAGAGATCGGAGATTCTGCGACGAAGAAGGGAAGAGATGGTACTTGCTGCCAGAAGGAAGATGCAGGACAAGGACCAGACCAAGGCTGCTTAGTCTACATCTCGGACAATTACAGCCAATCTGTGCATATACACAATCTTTTGTAACCAAAACAAAAGTGTTGATCCACAAGATGAAAAGACATGGACAGTGGTCCTCTGGGCGTGTTTGTGATGGTGAGTAGAGCTCACTGTCTTGTTGCCAAACCTATACTCGAGGAGGCTTCGACTGTAGACACGGTCCTTGGTCGTGACTTTTATGTAAGGTGTTAGGTACACTGCTGTCATTGAGTGATCGCGTGCCTGAGCAAGTTGGAGGCATCAGACATATCACATGTATAGATCGGCGTAGCTACTGCCCAAAAGCGTTAGCGCAAGGGTCGGCCCGCTGGTGCTATCGAAGCAATTGTGAGGAGAGCACCACCATCTGCGACAGCGACGCCGACACTCGTTGACCTTCATAGCTGGCGCAACAATCCTCGAGTAGCCATTCGATATCGAGTCAAGAAGTACCTTTCCAGAGTAGAATGAATAGATCAGGTATGTCGGTCCCGCAGCTCTTTTGGCCCTTTGGTACCCTTTGCGCCCAGCCGGAATATGGTTGTTACCAAGCATGCGCTTCGTTCCTTGGGCACTGCGCTTTTAGAGTCAACGTGGTCCAGGGCATCGTACATGGCCACACAATCGAGGCTGTCTGGAGAAGCAGAAACGAACCGGGACTGATGACAGTTTTTAGGAAACGGACAACAAGCACTTCGCCCAATGGCAGGCAACGTATTCCAGACACAAGCGAGCGCAAACCGCACGACGCCGCTCGCCTCGCAAAGAGGAGGACAGACAGCAAAGCTAGGAGGAGGCTCAAGTTGGGCATTCGGTATGCCCATGAGTGCAGGAGCGCCGGGCCTCAGTGCACCTTCACGTACACCACTTGCCGGATTTGCACAAGCCATAGGCGCTTCTGCGTCCCAGGCACCGCTCGATCTCTCGTACGTCCACCCACATCTTTCATTGCATCTTCTACACTTCAGCCATCTGTTATTCAATACCATTGTTATACTGCATCGATACGGGCAAACTACACAACAGAAGGATGCCCAAGGTCAAGAAACCAAAGTACACCACTCTCAATCTCGAGAACGATCCCGGCTACAATGCTGGCATGCTGGGCATCCCAACATCTCGCCGCACTCCCTCGGGTCACTACCTCGTCGATCAAGGCACCATAGCTTACCATGAACACAACAGCGAGTTCCCATCACTCGGTCCTCAACCACAGCAGGCCAACGCATCACAGGCCTGGAACACAACAGCTCTTCGCACACCCCAGCAAGCTCCTGCTCAGCGCGCAACCTCATCGCAACAGCAACCAGTCCAGCCATCTCAACAGCAACCCCAGCAACCACCACCACAGCCACAGCAACAACAGCAACGCTCGGTCTCCGCCCAAACCCACGAGTCGCAACAGCAAGAACCCTCAAGTCTGGACAGCCAATTTGACGGTCAATCACCCGTTTCTGGCCGCGCCGCCAGCGAACAACCTCAAGACGAATTCCCACCTCTTAGTAACCAGGCTCAGCTGAACGGACGTGTCAACGGTTTCTCTCACGAAGACGGCGCCTTTGGCTCAGAATCATCACGTCCCAGACCTGCCAACCCGCCCGGTATCGAACAACAGATGGGTCTGATGCAGCAACAACCTCCCATCGGCCAAGCTAGCGCACAACAACAGCCCTCGCAACACTCGTCAAACTTTGCGCCTCAGATGGTCGACGCTCCTATCACCAACCAAGCTGTCCCACAACAGTTGCAGCCTTATGAAGAAATGAGCGAGGCTGACAAGTGGGGTCTGCCTGGTCTTTTGGCAAAGATTCGCAGCAACGATGCATCCTCTGCCTTTACTATGGGCGTCGATATCAACTCTCTAGGTCTTGATCTGGATAGTCCTGAACCGCTGTTTGCTACCTTTTCGACTCCTTTTGCCGACAACCGATCACGCCCCGTCATTCCAGAGTTCACTCTGCCTGGAGGCTACACTGTTACTAACGTCCCAGCCTTGGCCACGCGCATGAGTGCCTTCTCTGACGAGACTCTTTTCTTTGTCTTCTATCAAAACCCTCGAGATGTCGTGCAAGAGCTTGCTGCCGGTGAGCTATACAGCCGCGACTGGCGCTGGCACAAGGAGCTGCAGCAGTGGATGATGAAGGACAGCCAGATGGCTGCCCCCATCCGTGTTAGCGAGCGCAGTGAGCGTGGCGTGTACATCTTCTTCGACGCAAACAACTGGAGACGTGAGCGCAGAGAGTTTGTGCTCAACTACGATCACCTGGACCAGAGGCACGGCGCCACTCAGCCACAGGCTGCACTTTAGGGAAGTGTTCTGCAGGCCGCCTCGACTTTCAATATCCCTTCAATTGATTTACCCACACGCTCCGCCCCATCTACCCGCAACCCTCCTCCTAATGGTATCTCGGCCTCGACTCATCTCCGTCCAGATGCGTACTCTACCCCTCGTCTTTCTGGTCCTGCCATCAATGATGCTCAGTCCAGCCCTTCATCCTTTGGCCCAGATCATTGTGTTTCTTCATGGTCGACTCCTATGCGTTCAGCTACTTCTTCCACGCTTCGTCCTCCACCTGGCTTACCCATGCCCGTTTCTACAAACTTCAATCCTCCACAGTTGCGTCGTGACGGCTACCAGCCTTACCGCTTCGGTCACCTTGCCTTCCCGTATATTGAAGCAGAGATGAAGAGAAAGAACGCCGCCTCCAAGGGCAGGAACGGCGCCACTCAGTGATGGAGTCGAGGTTGCTCTCTCGCGCTTCGGAAAGAGAGACTAATTTCTCATCGCACAATTTCAACGCCCCCCTTGATGCAATAGCTGGTCACAACAGATACAGCTCGGCTTCGATGTTAGAGTAGTACAATCAAGGGGGCAAGGCGCGCATCACTAAGCAAACGATTGTTTTGCCAAAAGAAAAAGGAAGGTTGAAAAGGGGAATGCATGGATAAATGGACTGACAGGGGCGCAAAGACCTTTCTCGACTAGTCTTGCTAGTAATGAATCCACCTAACATTAACTCCACCATATTCTGTTCTCATAGCTTTTCCGTGTGCAGTCCAGAATGTCAATTGGGATGTGTATAATCAATAGGGTCACCTGGTCTCACTTGTTCAATGGACAACATGTAAGATCGTAAGAGATGCGATACGTTACGCCAGCTCTGTTGCTATCATAAGGTCTGTTACTCGTACTCTAGCTTACTGTCCGATCATAAACTCCCTACTGCTTCTTAAAAGCACTCTCCTTGACGATCCAATCACCCAGCGTCTGCAGACCAGGATGTTCCTTCTTGAGAGCAGCAATATCGACACTGTAACCATCAGTCTGGAACCATCTAAACATGGTACCCAACTCCTTGCTCGCCCACAGCAAACTCGATCCTAAGAACGTGAATGTGTTTGGTGCTCCATAGCCTACACTATCCTTCCACACCTTATCGGCTTGAGTCAATGTGAGTTCATCTCCTGCCAAAGCAATAGCTCTGTTGTTGTATTTGGCAGGATTGCGAAAGGCTTCAGCGCCAAAATGACCAATATCTCTCACACTGATCAATTGAAGTTTACGATCTGGTTTAAGAGCCGAAGTCCACATGGCACCAAACGTCTTTCCCATGAATCCAGGAACCCAATTGTCCATAAACGCCACAGGGCGAAGAATTGTATAAGACATATCAGTGCCCTTTGCACTATCGATCAAATGGCATTCGATATTGTGTTTGGACTTGAAATGAGGAATTTCTGTGGGGTTGTTGAGGGAGTTTTCACCACCGCGGTCTACAGATGTAAAGACGAAGTGTTTGACTCCGTGTTTTAGGGCTTCGTCTACCAACGCTTTGCCGTTTTTCTCTTCGGTGGAGACGTTTTGGCCTTTGCCCATGAATGTGGTCACGGCGAAGACGCCGTGGATGGGTTTTTGGAGGGCTTCTGCTGAAGCAAAGATGGCGGGGACGTCGGCTAGGTCGCCGGTGACCAGTTTGATGGAAGGAGATTTCTTCTGTAGTGCGGTTGCTGAGGCTGAGGTGGGGTTGCGGGTTACGGCTAGGATTGTAAAGTCGGTGGTGTGGGAGGGAGAGGCGATGAGGGCGTCAATGGTCGCACCGCCTTGTTGACCTGTTGCGCCGGTGATGAGGAGGGCTTTGGACATTGTTGTGGTTTGGGGGATGGTTATTGGTTTTTGATAATTATTGAGGTGATGGTTTGAGATGATGGATTGAGATGATTGATTGAGTCTTTGGTGGTTGTTTGTGGCTCTTGGATGATTGTTCTTGTTTTGTGATGGATACGAAATTACAATGGGATGTTGTGGTGCTTTATAGCTATTCAGATGGTTTTGATTTACCTACGACATGCACTCTACTTTCGTTGTCAGGATGAAGCTCAAGCTCCAAGCTCATAAGGAGGAACGTTGCCCCGAAGCAACCGGCCTCTGTAAAGCACCCAGCGGCCGAGTTGTCCGGACAGTTAGCGCCACGAAGTCCTCCCGAGGTTCGTCCAGAGTACTTTGAGCTCTACAGCAGGAGTTCAATGTTGTGCCGTTCTCAATCTAGCCTGTTAAAGTCCTGCGATGGAGATATGTGTTTCCTGATCGAGTCGCTCGTCTCCGGACAGCGGACGTATGGCCCTGGAACGCTCATGGATGAAATGATTCCATGAAGTCCTCTGCATATCCAATTTTCTGAATTCTTTGTTGGGAATGTCATCAAAGTACCTGCTTTTAAATCAAGCAAGAAGCAAATAATGATACAGCTGTGACACTGGTCCACCACAGTGGTCGAGCCTTGAAGTCCAACTGTGAAGATCTCATGTCGGTCGACAAATCAGATGACCGTCTCACGTGTCCATGGTCAATCCTCCAAAGCTCAACAGAATCAAGACGATATCGAAAGACTACAAAAGACAGCACTTACCTGAGATGAAGCCTCATCGAACATCATATCAAGCAAATTGAACACTGCACCGCGTCTAATTCTTCAGCGCCTTCACGCACTTCGTCCACCAAACACAACCATAGTCATGATATCCATGAGAGACACCATTGCTACCCCTAATCAACCACGTTACGACAGCTTCATGGACCAATATAGAGATGACAATACCATGACTTCATACGATTTGAACAATGGCACTATCCACGTCCGGATCGTCAGATCGAAGACTCTGGAGGTACTCGCAGAAGGCATTTCTGCCGATAGTGGTCTTGCAAAGCAATTCATGGTCGAAATGAATACTGCTATGGAGAAGATTCGAAAGAGCAGATCGAATGTGACTGAGAGGGGTGTTCATGGTACTCCTGAACCAGAAGAGCAGATCGTGGTTCGATCATGAGATGTCTTTATGATAGCTCCTGGTGGGGATCAAGCGAAACGACTTGGTGTGTCTCGGTTTGTCACATAGGTGCATGCTAGCAAACCAGCATGAGTACGAGCATAGTAACAAACTTCAGGCTGGACAACCATTCTTATTGATCTCATCGCTGCCTTCCATGATAGGGTGATTACAACTCACATCGCAGCCTCCAGGTCCAGTGCATCGCCATTGGTATCACTCCTATTGTCCCTTCAAATGGTGCTTGTCGACGGTGGTTGAGCAATGAGGCTCGGCAGCCCGACCATGGTAGTCAGCATCCCGACGACGTGCTCGGTGCCTAGACGACTCGACACACTGCTATGAAAGCCCACTCACAGCTCCTCTCTTTCTCTGTTTTCCTTCCACCAGAACTACAACGCGGTCCGCGAGTTGTCGGCCACCACAAATAAGATGGCCGATAACCCTAAGTACTCTCACACCACTTGCACTATATCCAGAGCTAACCTCCATGATACAGCACTATCCCTGGCCTCAGTCGTGAAGTTGCCAGCTTCAGACGTCCCACAACAACTGGCGTCTACTTCTCTTCTTCTCAGCAAGAGTGGACCAATCTTTGCCGTCAAAATCTGAGCACCGACGCAGACACAAAGAGAAAGGCCATCGATACTCTCAAGAAGAAGGACAAGGCTGGCAGAACCCACGAGACCCCCGCCGGCGAATTGGCTCAGATCAGATGCACCGAATGCAAGAAGGGTGGTAACGGAGACGGTCACCCCTGTTGCCTCCCCGCCAACAGCACCACCAGAACTTGTGCTCATTGTCAATACACTCACAAGTCAGGTTGTAGTATGTATCAATCGATGCACGTGTGAGAGAACACAACTAACTGTGGCTGCATGTAGATGCTCGACGTGCTCCTCCTGGCTCCAACACCGCTGCTGCTGGCGCCGCTGCTCCTACTGTTCATCAGCCTACTGCCCACCAGCCTGTTGTCGCCGGTCCCTCTGGCCCTACTCATTCTTCTACCCCTACCCGTGCCTCCGTGCCCCCTCAATCCGTGGCTTCTGGATCGACTCACCCTCACCTTCCTGTCCAGCGTCAGAATCAAGGCTATACCCAGCCCGCCACCTCGGGATCCAGCAACAACCGCAGCAACGTCCCCATCGACCCTATCTTGTTGCAACTGGATCGTCTACCGGACATGACCGAGGAAGAGATGGCCGCCTGGATCGCCTCATGCGAGTCCACCAGGAATCGTATCCTGAGAAGATACCATGGACATGGTCAGGGAGATGATCAGGGTCAGCTGTAGTTCCCCAAGCTACGAAGAGTGTAACACTAGCTGATACTGCCTGAGAAACATGTGCAATCAGGTCACAAACGTGACGCGTATACAAAGTTACCCGCCTTCTCCTTTGAAACAGTCCATGTTGTTTGTGATATACTTCCGTGCTTCCTTTGTGTTGAAGTATGCAACTTGACCTCTCTCCTACCATCATCTTGAGCGCAAACGGCTTATAGAAATGCATGGTATTTCTCACTTCAGAGGTCTTTCCAGAGATGTCCTATCAAAACAGCTTCTTTCACCGGATATCGCGATGTCTGTTCGTCACGTTTGTGCATTTTGAAAGCTACCTACGTGCTCCCATGATCGAAGGAGAGATGATCAATTTTGATTCTCTTACTGTGTTTACCTTGCAGTAGACTGCTTAGTTTTCAATGTTGTAGCATCACACGATACTTCTGTGGAACAGACCAGTTCCATTTAAGAGTGGATGACTTGCTAGCTCTCTCTCTGGCCGCACATCTGGTCTGAATTGTATGATGTCTTTTCATGGTGACGTCCACGTCGCAGGCCCTTAGGGAAGAAGGTGGAAGCGATCGCAATGTGTGTTAGCCGAATATACCGTTCCACAATATCTTCATGCCTCATTTGACATGCTGTCCATGTAAAGAAATGTTTGAGAGTTTTTGGTTTGTCCATAGAAAAGCGAGCGATATGTGACGTGATGGTGTTGATCGACGCGTCTTCCCGCAACGTCTTCGC
Source organism: Aureobasidium sp. EXF-8845 (assembly GCA_024195465.1). Classification (NCBI taxonomy): domain Eukaryota; kingdom Fungi; phylum Ascomycota; class Dothideomycetes; order Dothideales; family Saccotheciaceae; genus Aureobasidium; species Aureobasidium sp. EXF-8845. The sequence goes on along the minus strand of SWBH01000214.1, from coordinate 7,346 downwards.
GACTGCCAGTTTTCTCGAGTCCATCTCAGACAAACTCGAGTCCAGCAACGTTGAAACCCATCAACCGATCCCTTCTTTACTCAATTCTATACTGATCCATATATAAACACCGCCAACATGTCTTCCAATTCGGGCGCCGCACCCGCCCCAGACTCACAAATCGACACCTCGGTCGCACTCACATACTGGAACTCCTGCGACCCCTCCGTAACAGGCATGCTAGGCGGATTCCCCCAAGTCTCCCGCATCGACCTCCAACAATCCACCACATTTCTCGCCAAACTACGTCGTGCCTCCAAACTCCACCCGCCCTCAAAACCTCTATCTCGTATTGTCGATTGCGGCGCTGGTATCGGTCGCATCACACTGGGCTTGTTGTCCAAAATCTCAGATGTCACGGATATAGTCGAGCCTGTGGAAAAATTCACAAAACAAATTTCAGAGGGTGATGAATTCAAAGTTCTTAGGGATGAGGGAAAGATTGGTACGATATATAATGTAGGCCTTGAAGCCTGGGGGCCAGAACACACCTACGATATCATTTGGATCCAATGGTGTTTGGGGCAATGCACAGATACGCAAGTCAATGCTCTCTTTACGCGCGCCCAAAAACATCTGTCACCTGGTGGATGGATAGTGCTGAAAGAAAACTTGTCAAATCATCAGTTTGGGGAGGATGTTTATGATGAGACGGATTCGAGCGTTACGCGGACGGATGAGAAGTTTAGGGGGTTGTTCAAGGAGGCTGGGTTGAAGATTGTGGCTACAGAGTTGCAGAGAGGGTTTCCTAAGGATTTGTATCCAGTGAGGATATATGCTGCTCAACCTGAGGCCTGATGGGGGCAAGAGGGGTAGGGTAGAGACGACATTCTTACGCAGAGGAGTTTCTCCGGGTTGCACTGTGGATGCAATATTGGAGGACAACTCGGAGGCTTCACATGAAATGAATATCGCATACGCAAGTGACTTGCTGAATGAGCAAAGTAGAGGCAGGAGTTCAGACAAGTGGAAGCAGCAAAGACGCGCATTGCATTCTTTACTAAGTATGCAAGACGAAGAAACAAATGAATAGCCCAAGGCATGCAATAGCTCATGAACCCCATGCAAACACCACCACAAGCCATGCAAACATATCCTCTGGACTGTCTTCCAACTTGACACACATCATGCATACCATGCTTCTAGTACCCGTGAACACCAAGAAAACGCATGAAGCAGAGCAAAGTAAAATACCGCCAATGCATCCTGCTCGAATCAGCTACCTCGACCGCCTCTAGCGCTCCAAGGTTTGAAACTCCTACCCATACCCAATCTTTTTGGGCCGCCATTTCTGTTGCCGACTTGTGCAACACTGGTGGCATGAAATGTACTCGCTGGCTTGAAAGTCTCTAGCTTTTGCTGCGGTCCACCAATCATATCACTCTCTTCAGGTGTTGAAGAAGGTGGTTCTACTGGTGGAGGACTTGAGAGAAAAGTATATGGTCTTGAGGTCGATCTTGCATGTTCATCGTTTCCTCTGTTGGTGGATAAGGGTTTGGTGGTCAGGGGTGTAGTGCGGAGTTTGAAGTTCGACAGTTGTGGTGGTTTCGTTGGAGGGGCTGTAGGATGTCGTGGTGATTCTGAGCGCGAAGAGAAATTTGAGATGTCGTTAAGAGGATTGGAGACGTGACGAGATATAGATGCTGGAAGTTTGGGTGGTGCCTGTACTTCTGGGACACTGAATGTGCGTGTCAACTCAACCGACTTCGCTTCTAGAGTCACGAGCTTTGGTTTGCCGAAGAAGGACATGATGTTAGCGGTTCCTTCGGCGGCTTTACTTTTCTTGACTGGTGCTTTACGTGCGTCAATGTCTCGGAGTCTAGCTTCCTCTTGTGCAGAATTGAGCTCTAATATGCGAGAGGAGGCTGATGTACTCTTTGGCGGTATCGACATTGATGCTGTCGAGAAGCCTGCTGGATTCTGCATTGTAACTTTGGAGGCTGGCATGAATCCGGCTACTGGTATTGTGGGTGCGCTTTGTTGCTCGATCTCTGTTCTACGTCGCTTGTTGGCGTAGATTCCTTCTTTGCATTGTATTTCACGCCCTTGGTCCCATCTTGTGTTTTCGCTCTTAGGGAAAGTGCCATCGATTGGCCAGTGGGAATCTTCGGGCGTTTCGTATGTGCTGCGTGCTTCGAAGAGTCGCTCCAAATCAGGCTTGACTCTTCTCAATGTTCTTGCTAACTCAATCACTGCATCATCGTACAGCTTTGGTCCTCGAGTCTCGAAGAATGCTTCTATTCCTCTTTGTGTAAGGAAGTGGGACATTGTTGTTTCTCCTGACTGACTGTTTTTGTTGGGGCAGCTCAGATATAGCAAAGCTTGAGCTCTGGTCATACCGACGTACAGAAGTCTTCGTTCTTCGTCGATATCGTCAGCTCTTGAATGTGGTATTGAGCCTTCGTAACACGCAGGAATAAAGACTACAGGCCATTCGAGACCTTTTGCTGCATGTATGGTGGAGATTGTGACATGCTGTTGAGTTTCGTCGGGATCCTCGTCCTGTTTTCGTTGTACCTCGCTTGACAGCGCGATGTTTGCAAGGAATAGGGTCAACGCATCTTCTTCCGCATTGATGAGACGTTGTTCTAGCCCTTCGATATCCGGAAGCACCTCCTCTTCAATGAACTCCTCGCCATGTGCCATTGCTGCTGTCAAGTCTGCTGTTTGTGCTTTGAGCTCCTCGATGTTTGCCCACCGAGTTTCGTAATCATCAGGGTATTTCTTCTGCAAGAATTTGGAGAGCTCCAACTTCTTGATGAGATACTCGACCAACTCAAAAGGAGATGCCTGTTGGTCTCCTATACCTGTAATCTTCTTCTGACCAGTTAGAACAAGGTTGACCAAATCTGTCAAACCCTTCAATGCCTGAGTGGAGAGTTTCGTATTTGATCGTGCTTTGCCTTGAATGCTGTTGAGGACTATCTTCCATAACGTACTGCCTTTCTTCTCAGCTTCGTCAATCAGACTCTTGACAGTGACATCGCCAACGCCGCGAGTGGGAACGTTGATAATTCGTAGCAGTGCATCGTTGTGGTCTGGTTGATTTATAACACGGAGGTAGTCCAGGACCATCTTGACCTCAATACGATCAAAAAATTTGGTTCCTCCGACCATGCGATACGGGATTCCAGAATTGCCGAGTGCTGACTCAATATGTCTCGAGACGGCTGCTGATCTGAGCAAAATTGCGAAGTCATTCGGTTTGAGCAATTCTGCACTCAAAGCTTGTGTCCTCCTGATTTCTGCAACAACCCATTTCGCCTCTGCGTCAGCTGTCGGGAGTTTGCGAAGGACTGGTCGGTCTCCAATGCCGAAGGTAGGCTTGAGAGCTTTACTTGGTCTGCTTTCATCTTGTTCAATGACTTGCTGAGCTGACTGAAGGATTGCGCCTGCTGATCTGTAATTTTCTTCCAAGTGGATCACGTCGGTGCCAGGGAAGCGCTTCTCCATCCGTTCGAGGTTTTTGATCTCGGCATTTCGCCAACCATAGATACTTTGATCTGGATCGCCAACGATAGTGACATTCTTCTTGAACTGGGAGAACAAGCACATAAGCTCAAATTGTACGCTGTTCGTGTCTTGAAACTCATCGATGAGGACAGCCTCAATATTGGAGACACACTCGGGGTGCTGGCGGAGAAGCAGAGCACAACGAAGAAGCAAGTCATCGTAGTCCAATAAGTTGGATGTCCGCAAGGCTTCCTCATATTCGGCATAAACGATACTGAATTCTTGCTCAGCGGCCTTGCGAGTGACACCATACTGCTCGGCACTGATGCTCTTGGCTTTGAGACTCGATATTCTGCCTCCAGCACTTGCTGGTTCGATAGAAAATCCTTGACGTTTGATGATGCGAGTGATGATAGCTCTACTGTCCGACATATCGGCAATACCGAAATTCTTCTCAATGCCAATCAAATGGCCATACGATACGAGAAAGCGTCGAGCAACCGAGTGGAAGGTACCGAGGATGAGTTTCTTTTCCAGACCATCGCCAACAAGGTCTTTGATGCGTTCCTTCATGTCTCTTGCCGCTTTCACGGTAAAAGTGCAGACAACAATATTCCATGGCTTCAGTCCACGTTCGGCGATGAGATGAGATACACGAGCAGTGAGTGTTTTTGTTTTGCCAGATCCAGGAGGGGCCAGGACCTGTAGAGCCAGTGAAGGCGACGTCACAGCCAGCCTTTGAGCGCGATTCAGCCCATTTAGTAATTCGTCCATGGATGTGTGGTGTTCATTTGTTCCTGGATTCAGGAAGACGCGATGGAGGCGAATTCGGCGACGCGGTTTCACGTGCACTTCGACCACGAAATTAGAGAACAAATGCCACTCAGAGACTGGTTGCAAGAACAGCCAGTCTCCGGCGTACGACAATCGCCTAGAATAAAATAAACAAGGAGCAGATTAGGAAGGACCCAAGAGACGGTAGCTTTGGCGCAGAAAGCGCAAAAAAGACAAAAAGTATGCCTCGAGGGAGAATCGAACTCCCATCTAAGGATCACCCAAGCCGTGCTTGGTCATATTCTATGACCGATAATATGAGACCTTTGTACTAACCGTTATACTATCGAGGCAGATGATGCTGAGATTTCGGACCGCACAGTTAATATACTTCTGCACAATAGATTGCAAATGCGTATGCTCATTTGTTCCATCGCATGCTTGCACCACACTCAAATGTCTCTGGAGATCGCTCGACGACCTTTTATCTCAAGGTACCCAGCACGGTTCTCTGAAGCGAGAAATCTGTGCGCGAAAGCTTGAAGAATGTCAAACGATCACATGCGACAGTCGGCAATGACGTGGGTGCCTGCCGCATTCGATACAAGCGTTGTTCGGTCAACTCCCCCGCGATAGGCAGTCACATCCAAGTACGAGGTCTCTCTGTTCTTCTCCATTACCTCTGACCACTACCATCAAACATGAAGACCTCATCCATCCTCGCCGCTTGCGCGTCTGGCCTTGCCGTACAGGCGTTCAGCGTCCCAAGAATCGCCCAGAATGCAGCTCAGCAGGTGCAGGGCTTCATGTCGCCTGAGCAGTACTTGATCGAGCTTGCTCCTGGCGAAACCAAATGGGTAACAGATGCTGAGAAGTGGGCACTAAGAAGAGTACGTTTTTCCAAATCTATGCTATGAAGACTAGACTAACAGCATGATAGGAAGGCATCTCGTTCTTCGACATCACCGACACACCCGACCTGGGCTCTGTGCCAAAGTCCAACGTCGCCGTCAAGTTCCCAGACCACACCGAGTACAACTCGACTGTCAAGCACCTTTCCCGCAACTTGACCAAGTCGAACATGCATGACCACCTCGAGACCTTCACCGCCTTCCACACACGCTACTACAAGAGTGAATATGGCGCCAAATCGTCATTCTGGTTGTTAGGCCAGGTCAACGACACCCTGGCACACGCCGGAGCTCTGAAGCACGGTGCAAGCGTCAAGCACTTTGAGCATGCCTGGGGACAGAACTCTATCATCGCCACTCTTCCCGGCAAGACAAACAAGACGGTTGTCATTGGTGCCCACCAGGACAGCATCAATCTCTTCTTCCCCTCGCTTCTTGCTGCCCCTGGCGCTGATGATGATGGTTCTGGTACGGTCACCATTCTTGAAGCATTGCGTGTACTGCTTCTCGATGAGGACATCGTTAGCGGCAAGCAAGAGAATACTGTCGAGTTTCATTGGTACAGTGCTGAGGAGGGTGGTCTGCTTGGCTCTCAAGCCATCTTCCAGACCTACGAGAAGACTGGTCGTGATGTCAAGGCCATGCTCCAGCAAGACATGACTGGCTACGTCCAGAAGACACTCGATGCCGGAGAGCCAGAGAGTGTTGGTGTCATCACTGATTTCGTCGACCCCGGTCTCACTGAGTTCATCAAGAAGGTTGTCACCACATACTGCGACATTCCTTACGTTTTGACCAAGTGCGGCTACGCATGCTCCGATCATGCTAGTGCTAGCAAGGCTGGCTACCCCAGTGCTTTTGTTATTGAGAGTGACTTCAAGTACAGCGACAACAAGATCCACACCACTGAGGACAAGATCGAGTACTTGAACTTCGATCACATGCTGCAGCACGCAAAGCTTACCCTTGGTCTTGCCTACGAGCTTGCCTTCGCTCGTTTCTAATTAACTCACCCATCTTTGCCGATTGCACGTATGCATGAGAGAGGCGTTTTTGCGTATCTTACATTTGTATATCTGTATTTAATCAATCTTACTTCCTCGCTACTAGGTAATTGTCATATCGCTTCTCATAGATGTACTCCAGCAGCTGACTAGATGTCGATCGTACCCTAATAAAGTGTTGTTGATAGAGGGTCCGTTCGCCCCTGCTCAGCTCGACGGAACAATTCTCTACAATTTACCACCAACGAAGATCCACCAGGGCTCATCCATATCTGGGCAGCAGAAAGTATATTCGTAAAAGATCCATGTCGCTGTCATGGACTTTGGTCCGATTCCTTCGACCCACAGCCCAGCTGTCGGCTTGTCGAGCACGAGATGGAGCCTTGTTGCCGAAATGATGCTTCCCGAGATATTCTTTCCATCCACCGTGCCATCGCTTCATATTATCTCGTTCTTTTCCGTTCTTTTGCACTGCTTGTAGGTCAGCCACATAAGGCTACCAGTTGCAGACTTGTGGTGCCAGACTGAGACCCCATCTTGTAACGGCTGGCAGCGGGAAGCGTTGAGATCTTCGGAGTGCAACGGCCATGGAGCGGAGAATGCTAATCCATCTGATAAAAACCTCTACCTAACAACAACAATTGCTTGCTTGCGCACACGGGGATCATTTCCCATGAGATTGTGACTTCCCTCAGGAACAGCCGCTTGATCCGAATACCTGGGTACAAAAGGCTTGTCCCTAATCCTGAACATAAGCTTGTCTGGTGGATGCATGAAGGATGACTGCAAAAGACGGCCTATCCCGTGATACATGCCGTTTGTATCCTCTCAGCTCTGGTTGGTAGATATCTTCCGTCTGCTTGTGTGCCCTCTTTTGGGACCGAACTCCTCTGTATGCGTGCCCATTCGTAGGTAGCTTCCGCTTCTAGAGTCGCCGGCGGCTCTCTCGCCTTCGCGTTGCGGAACGAGTGTCGGTAACTTGCAGCTTGCTGCATATGAGGCACAATCAGTCGTTCAGATCCATGCAGATCCACTCATACTGTGGCAATTGCAAGGATAGATTACCAGGACCCCAATATGATCGACCATCATGCGGAGGATTGTCTGTACCCCGAGCAGCTGGTTAAGTTGACTTTCTGGCAGCTGTCAAGCTTGCAGTCAGAAT
>SWBH01000213.1:0-16463 GCA_024195465.1 Aureobasidium sp. EXF-8845 | reverse complement strand
ATGTATATATAGCTAATAATAAGGTGGAAATGTCATAAATTGGTGGCGGTGGCAACCCCACTGACCCGCTTGTACATGAGATTTTGCAACTGAGAATAGTTCGCTGTTGTGGGATGGTCTTGTGTTGTATGCGTGATTTGGTCGGGCTCTTGACTTTTGCAGTTTGGTCTGTTATCTTTTATTGAGCGTGTAGTAGCTGTTTGTACTGATTCTGAAGAAGGCATGACAGTTCATATATACGGATGGCCCATGTAAACGCCTTGGCAAAGGATTGCTCGGCTTGGATCAGCCAAGATAGCTGTCGCTGTCAGAACCGTAAATATCATCTGATTCATGTGTTATCGGAGCAGCTTGAGTCTCAGGATCAGATGGATGTGATGTTGTTAGTCTTATAGATGATAGTCTAACTTGATCGTTGAATTTTCCTAAATCGCCTCAATGGTCTAGTGGTATGATTCCTGCTTTGGGTTTCTCTAAATTGCAGGAGGTCCCCGATTCGATCTCGGGTTGAGGCCTTTTCTTTTGCCAATTTCCTCGAGCCTATCCAGTCAGCTGTGCCATCCGCGTTCGTTTTTTGTGCTCAGAAGATACAGAGTCAGAAAAAATTGCGGGCACGAATTTGTTTCTATCACTTGAACTGGAGCTGCCGCATTGTTTTGTTTGGTCAACACGAAAAAGCATACCTACCACCATCCACAAATATGACTAAAGTCGATCCTTTAACTGTCTTGTCAAGTCTAAAAGCATGGCAGCTCAAACACCTGGCGTTTCTCACTGGACTAAACTCGACTGGAACAAAAGCTTCTCTATGTAGGACTCTGGTGGATCGCACGAATAAGCCTAGTCTTCCTGCTTCGCCTTGCAGAATTCTTAGTGTGGATATGGGAGTTAAGAATCTGGCATTCTGTTTACTGGAGACACAGAGGCTACAGGTCGATGACCAGACTACGGACAGAACACTATCACTACATCTCTCGGACTGGAAACGGTTGGATGTGTCAGAGAGATTAATGGCCAGAGATACGCACACATCGAAAGGAGTCTCGTCAGGGACACCCGGAGATTCCACCGACGAGACTGGAGGGATGACTGTGATAGCATCTGATGACCACTCTAACATCTATGCACCATCATCGCTTTCCAAGATTGCATTCGGTCTAGCTTCTGAGTTCTTGCAATACAAACCAGACTATATCTTGATAGAACGGCAGAGGTTTCGTTCAGGTGGGGGACCAGCTATTCAAGAATGGACGGTTCGAGTGAACATGCTGGAGAGCATGATATGGGCATCATTGGAAACCATGCGACATGGACACGGCAAAGAGCAGAAGTTTCCTGAGGTTCTAGAGATGAGCCCTCGACGAGTTGGCATGTTCTGGCTTACTCGCGGAAATTTCTTTCCTACACCAGCAGTTATAGCCACATCACTCGAGGCTCCGCAAGATACGGTCAAGACGATGGAGGCAGAAGTCAAGAAGAAGTCCTTTGAGAAAAAGGACAAAATTGCATTGGCTCGACATTGGTTGTCGCTCTCGATGACTACGGACGATTTGACGGTCGATGACAAACTTGCTCCAATGGTTGCTTCGTTCTGTTCACCAAAAGAACGACAAAGTCGCCGACGAAGCAAAGATGGCGAGCAGGAGGAAGAGCTTGAGGTCAAAGCCACACCTGCCATATCTGGTAAATTAGATGATTTGGCAGACTGTCTCGTTCAGGCAGTGACGTTTGCTCTTTGGGAGCAGAACCGCGAGAGAGTTCGGGAGTATGTCAATTCTTAGGTATTGACGATGTCGCCTGTATCAATGGGTATGCATCATCTTTCATGATTCGGAACCATCAGATTTCTTGCCCATGGCAGCTCTCAACTTTTCCTCGTTTTCCGAGATTGGCGAACGTCCACCCAATTTCTTGGGCTGAACGGTTGTTTTGGATGGGCCCAAGAATTGCTCTCTGGCACCTTGGACTATTTCCGACAGAGTTCCACCACTCTGGTCCAGCTTCTCGGCACGACCGTGTCTCCTTCTGCTCTCAGCTAGTAGATCTAGACCTTCACCACCACTGTCTGCGTTGCGGTGTCGTTGAGCGTTTGCTTTGGCGGCGCGAATGGAGGTTCTGGTGTAGACGAATAGTAGGCAAGCCATTGTAAAGGCAGCGGCTGGAGCTATGATTGTTCGCGAGTTGAAAGGCATCTTGCGACGAGAAGTGGGTGCGACTGGACGGCTTATTTCGGTGGTGCCCGCAGGCCCTTTCGGTACAGACAGTCTGCCACCCATGGTTGCTGTGATTGGTATCTACAGAGGAGGTGTGCTTCTCACATGCGAAACAAACAGAGCTGTGCGTGCAGGTGGTGTGATAGTCGGGCACTGGGCAGGATCATGACGCTGATGCCGGATCGTGATATGCAGTGAGATCCGTGCATGGCCGGCTTTTAGGTTTAGAGAGCGTGGTTCACGCCGAGGGGCAGCTCTAGGCGGCTCTCCTGCGGCTCTCCTGCCTTACTGTACGGAGGCTGTTCGACTTGTAGCTCATCAAGCACCAGTATCATCCTTTCTGAACGTCGATTAGAAATCAAATACATCCAATCTAGCTTTGTCATCCTTCTTCTTGTTGCTCCCCAAGCTCGAGAGCTTTTATAGAAGTGGTTGCCGGTGAATCCCTCATTGGTGGCGTCTGAGTGATTGCGTCAATCACTAAGCAACGCCCGCGCTTTGTATTTTCTATTCCTCATCAGCCTTTCCCATCACCGTTACCCCTCGTCGTCACCGACTCTTGCTTTGCTATATATTATATGCGCGCCTTCAGTACTTCTTCCCCGCGGTTCTTCTACAGTACACCGACGGCCTCATCCCGACTCCATAACATAACCCGTCAATTTTCTACCACTCGCCCAATCATGGCTCCTACTCCCAAAGAATGTGATTTCCTCGTCATTGGTATTGGCAGCGGTGGTCTCGCTGCTGCCAGAAGAGCTAGTGGCATGTACGGCATGAAGACTATTGCCGTCGAGAACTCTAGACTCGGTGGTACTTGTGTCAACGTCGGGTATGTCGCCTTCATTCTCCTCATTCCTGCTCCATCACTAACTAACTCGTACAGATGTGTGCCCAAGAAGGTTACCTGGAACGCCGCCGCCATCCAAGAAACTATCCACGAGGCAAAGGCCTACGGTTTCTCCGTCCAAGAAACCGCTCCCTTTGACTGGACCACCTTCAAGCACAAGCGTGACGCCTACGTCAAGCGTCTGAACGGAATCTACGAAAAGAACTTGAAGAATGACAAGGTCGAATACCTCAACGGAACCGCCTCTTTCGTCTCCAAGGATGTCGTCAAGGTTGTCGGTCAGGACGGTCAAGAGCAACAGGTCCGCGCAAAGAAGATTCTCATCGCCGTTGGTGGTCGCCCCAGCACAATTGACGTCGAGGGTGCAGAGCTCGGTATCAGCAGTGATGGCTTCTTCGATCTCGAGAAGCAGCCCAAGAAGGTCGCTGTTGTCGGTGCTGGTTACATTGCTGTCGAGATGGCTGGCATGTTCCACCACCTCGGTACCGAGACTCACTTGTTCATTCGCCATGACAAGTTCCTCCGTACTTTCGACCCCATGGTCCAAGATAAGATTATGGAAGAGTACAGACGCCAAGGCCTTCACATTCACACCAACAGCTCGCAGAGCAAGCTCGAAGACCTGGGCAATGGCATGAAGAAGCTACACTACAAGGACGACGATGGTGAGAACACCATGGATGTCGACTGCGTTCTGTGGGCCATTGGTCGTACACCCGAGGTTGAAAAGCTCAAGTTGGACAATGCCGGCGTCGAGACCGATGACAAGAACCACGTCAAGGTTGACAAGTACCAAAACACAAACGTTGACGGCATCTACGCTCTTGGTGATGTCTGCAACTCTGGTGCCGAGCTGACTCCTGTTGCCATCGCCGCTGGCCGTCGTCTCGGTGACCGCCTCTTCGGTGGCAAGAAGGATGCACACCTCGACTACAACCTGATCCCCTCGGTCGTCTTCTCCCACCCCACTGTCGGCAGTATCGGTCTCACTGAGCCCGAGGCTCGCGAGAAGTTTGGCGATTCCATCAAGATCTACACTTCCAGCTTCACTGCCATGTACTACGCCATGATGGAGCCCGAAGATAAGGGTCCCACTGCCTACAAGCTTATCTGTGAGGGTCCCAACGAGAAGGTCGTTGGTCTGCACATCCTTGGTCAAGGCAGTGACGAGATTCTGCAAGGCTTCGGTGTTGCCATTAAGATGGGTGCTACCAAGGCTGACTTTGACAGCTGTGTTGCCATTCACCCTACTTCTGCTGAGGAGCTGGTGACTATGCGATAAATATTCATGTATAGACGAGAATTTTGCACATTAATAAACAGATATATACAACAATTTTAACAGTGTGATTCTTTGTGTGTTGTGTGTGAGTGATAATCCCTCTTCTTCTCCCCTTCCGTGTGCAAGAAAACCACACAGACTGGAAATGGCTAAACTCAAGCAAGTCATACCACGGCCTTGGTTGTGATGCTCGAGCTTGCTCGCCGATTATTCGAGTGTTCGTCGTGCCATATGAACTCCATATTCAACGTCGAAAACTTCGAGCCGCTCCTTTACCATCTTGTGATGGGTATGAAAAATCAAAGTTCGTCTTTCTGTGACTTTGCACTTTTCGGCTTACTGTTCTCAAAGGTCAGCAATAATCATATTAGCGGTAGAGAAGAACATACGGCTTGAGGTACTTCCTGTAAAGAGCATTCAACGTCTTCAAATGAAGAAATGCATCAGCATCTTCTCCCAAACCCCATGCGAAAACACCTCCAAGCTTGCGAGACTTGACAATAGCCGGGAACTTCTCTGCCATAGACGCAGGCGTATCCCATGACCAGAAAATCTTCTCTTCTGCATCCCAGTAGTAGTTTCCATCTTTATCCCATTGTCTATCGTTTAAGGCAGTATGAAATGATTTCTCGAGTTCTTTAGGTACTTTGTCATGCCATGAGAAGGATCCACATTGACCTAGATCTCTCCCAGTTTTGGGATCTTCCATCAAGACGGTCTTGCAACCTACTGGTGATTCTGGATCGCAGTCTTCGGTTCGATACCATTTGACGTAGAATGCAAACCCTAGATTTGTTTTTTCGGGAGGAACACCGTTCAGGAGGTATGTGTCTATGGCGATTAAGGAGTTTTCGATACCAGTGTGATGCATTGTGATGTTGTCTCGTCTATTGAAGAGGTCGTATGTCATAATGTTGAGGAAATCGAGATGTTTTGTTACTTCGGCAAGAGTTTCTTGCGTGAATGCGACTTGGATGTCGACTGGCTTGCCACTGATGCATGTCAGCAAGGGCCATTTAGGTATGTGAGCAATATCATGAGTCGAGCCGGGTCTGCGTTGATGGAAGAATATGGAGATAGCGAGAACAGTTCAGCCGTATACCTCGAAGATGGCATATTCTACGTGCATAACGTCATTGCTTGCTGAAGAGAGACCTGCTGTTGATGCTCGGTCCTGCAGATTCAGTCTTGTCTTCGTTCGCTTACCGCACCTAGGACGAGCCAATCGAGATAACAAGCCATGGTAGTATCTCGACAGGCTGACACAGCCCGACTCAAGAGTGAATGCACGTTCGTAGACTTACGGGACTGCTGCAGACATGATCTTGTCAGGTCCGATGGCGGCTCTGATCTCAGAAAGCAATTTTGGATAAGCTTCAACCTCCCAGCTCTTTTCAGAGTTTGTGATTTGCTTGTAGTCTTCACCGTTTCCTCCAGGGTACTCCCAGTCTAGGTCGACGCCATCTGCACCTGTGTAGTCAAGCATAGCTTTGACACTCTCAGCGAACGCTCTCCTGCCCATTTGTGAAGCACACGCCGCTGAGAAGCCATTGGTATCGCCCCATCCACCTATGGCTACCATTACAGCGACCTTCTTGTTCTTGGGGAACTTGGCGCGGACATCTTCGACTGACATGAAGAGATCCCAAGTTGTAGGACGTCTTCCAATGAACAATGAAGATTTCATGAATGCCAATGTAACATGTGTGACGTCCGCGAGATGGGTATCGGCAGGAAAGACTGGGTGTTGTCCAGTCAAGTAGAGAACATAGCGTGAGGCCTGGCACACATATGCCAAAGCCAGAAATAGCGCGAGTAGCGGCGACCGCATATTGTCTCTCGGAACAGCTGTACCTAAGTCGGAAGTGTTCTTATGAGGAACTCAGGCTCGGATAGAACTTGAGGATGTTGAGTTAGTGAAAAATGGTGGTCGAATGGTCACTTCGAACTCGCATGCCGTTTCATCAAGCTGTGGCTGTGCGTTTTGGTGGCTTGAGATCATGATCCTCCGAAAGCGGAAGTTACATCGAGGCTTCGTGTCAATCAGGGCCTTCCCTACTCCAACTCACACCCTCGCATATGATGTGCATGCCGTATACCTATGCTGCTACGACGTCCTGAATGATAGAACTCTCCAGACAGTGCGAGCACCTTCTGATACCCGCTGAACTCCGTTGACCAGAAACTGCTTACGCGTAGCATGAGACGCGTCTTGAGAGTGGCATGACAGCGACTATCGACTAATCCGTCCACTACTTAGGGCATCCTGTGTTTGAAGTCTACACCTACCATATACTGACCTGAGAATCTTCGGATAATCAGCCACGACGTTCGATCAATGCACTACAAAATTCGTAAAAGCAGTGTCGATGTCTCACCCAATCGATCTCAGATCAAGTCGAGGAGGCTTCATGGTATGGATCAAGTGGCTCGGTGCACCAAGTACTCAGCCCGTGATTTTGGATTGCAGCCTATCCCTGGGCTAAACGGTATCATGCCCACCACACGCGAAGTTTAGGTACTAACAGGCGTAGTCGCTTTCGAACAGGAGAAACTCTCGAGAATCTGACTCTCAGTAGATGTTATCTATCTTATTCTTTCAAGATACTGTACGATTGCACAACTACGCGCGACGATCTTTGCGTCCCAGAATCGATTAATGGATAGTCACTAGGTGTGCTTACACCTCTGATCAGTCTTCCCCAATGGCCATGTCCGAGCTCAAAGTAATTTGGCCTCAAGCAGTGCCTCAAAAGGTCGTATGCTTACGACAACATAACATGCATACACGTCAATAGCCAGCCCTGACATATAGTCAAGCTGGACTGCTGCCATCGCTAGGTTTATATATGTTAGATCAGCCACTCTCGATATCTTTTGCAAGATTCTGATCATCAGCCTTATTCCTCACTCTCTACCTACCGACACAACAACCATCGGTCATGAAGGCTGCGGTAGCCCTTTTGGGCGTTGCATCTTTTTGTACCGCATCACTCAATAAGACAGATGAAGGTCTTATCACCAATGGACTCGTCTCTCTTGGTGGTTGGCAGAGTGCCTTCGTCAAGGCTCAGAACTTCGTCTCCCAGCTTACGACAGAAGAAAAGATCACCATAATTGGGGCAGGATCTCTCACCAACGGCTCTGCCAACTGGACAGCTCTTGCTTCTTCCGATGGACCCCAAGGAGCGCAGAATTACTACTATGAAAGTGCATTCTCCATGACTTGCGCTCTGGCCATGACTTGGGACAAAGATGCTATCTATAAGCAAGGCAAGGCTGTAGCCACTGAGTTCTACCAAAAGGGCCTGCAGCTCTTGGATGGACCCGTATCTAACCCCATGGGCAGATCAGCTTGGGGTGGTCGAAACGGCGAGTCATTCGGACCAGACAGTTACTTGAATGGAATTCTTGGTGGTATCAGCGCTAGAGCCTACCAATCAGGTGGTGTTATTGCAGGAGCCAAGGTATGATTTGTCTATCGAGGTCACAGATAGTCACTGACCATGTCCCAGCATTTCATTCTTTACGAGCAAGAAACTAACCGCAGTTCCTCGAGCGGTGGTGGCGGCGGTACAGGAGGCGGTTCGGGCGGCGACTTCATGGGATCTGGCAATAGTTCGATGGGTTCTATACCCTCGGGCTCTGCTCCCTCAAGCTCTACTCCATCGGGCATGACTTTAAGAGCAAGAGCAGACAATGTATCGGCCACTGATTCTACTGAATCTTCTGCCGAATCCGCCCCCTATTCATCCAACATAGACGACAAAACATTCCGAGAGACCTACCTCTGGCCTTGGTACGACATCATCAAGGGTATGTCGTGTAATACACCAATCTCAACTCTTGCTGACGTATTCTAGCCGGCACTGGTGCAGTAATGTGTGCGATGAACGAAGTCAATGGCTCTGCTTCTTGTGAAGACAAATCACTTCTCATGGGCGCACTCAAGACCGATCTTGGCTTTCCGGGATTCGTATTTCCCGATACAATGGCTCAGAAGACGGCGTATGGTTCTATCTCAGGTGGTTTGGACTACGGATCCAGCAGTACCTGGTCCACATCGACCATCAAGGCATTCTTGAGCAACGGCTCTCTCACAGAGGCTCGTCTGGACGATATGGTCATCCGCAATGTGATTGGCTACTACAAAGCCAAAATAGACAATGGAGAGCAGCCGGCTAAGGCAGGGGTATGTCTGTTGAGATGGAGAATGAGGAAACACATGCTAACCAGATATAGTATGACGACTATGTCGACACCATGTCTGATCACGCTGAGATCATTCGGGCAAACGGAGCCAAATCAATTGTCCTTCTTAAAAACTCTGGTGGTCTTCCTCTGCGCAAGCCTAGAAGGATGACGCTCTTCGGTGCCAACGCCGGACCGGTCATGGGAGGACCGAACATGCAGTTCACAGTTCAGGGCTCAGGACCCATCTACGATGGCCATCTTGCTAGTGACTCTGGCTCTGCTCAATCTTCATTACCATATCTGATCACACCCGAGGCAGCTATCACTCTAAGGGCGTCCAAAGAGCATACTAACGTCAAGTGGATCCTTAACGATACGTACACCGCCAGCAGCTCTGGTAACACCTTGGTTACTCTGTCATCCTCGGAGACCGCTGTCGACGCATCTTTCGCAGGCTATGCAGCTGCTAGTGATGCATGTCTTGTTTTCATCAACGCTGTGTCAGGTGAAGGTGCTGACCGTACTGAGTTATACAACGATGATCAAGATGCAATGATCAACACTGTGTCTGCCAGTTGTAACAATACCATTGTTGTCATCACCACGACTGGAATTCGCCTGGTGGACCGCTGGATTGATAATGAGAACGTCACTGCTGTTCTCTATTCTGGTCCTTTGGGTCAAGAGAGCGGCAACTCCATCACTGATGTGCTTTATGGCGACGTGAATCCGTCAGGCAGACTCATACACACGATCGCAAAGAATGAATCCGATTACAATGTGGATATCTGTTACACCAAGAACTGCAACTACACCGAAGGCAATTACATCGATTACAAGTACTTTGAGCACAGCAACATCACAGCTCGGTACGCGTTTGGTCATGGTCTGTCGTACACTTCTTTCGACTACACTGATCTCAAGACCACTAAGCTCATGTCCAACATCTCTTACCACGCCAAAGGACGCCTTGAAGTTGGAGGACGTGCAGACTTGTTCGACGTGGTCGCAGAGGTAAGCCTTAACTACTCAAGTTTCAAATTCGTGCTGACATGTGCAGGTCGACGTCGTTGTCAAGAACACCGGTCCGCGTGATGGGTCCGAAGTCCCTCAGCTGTACATTGGCTTCCCAGAGGACTCCGGAGCCGATCAACCCATCAAGGCTCTCCGCGGCTTTGAACGTGTAGAAATCAAGAGATATGAGCAAAGCCGAGTAAAGTTTCAGTTACGTCGTAGAGATCTTTCATTCTGGGACGTTGTTGCACAAGAGTGGGCTCTGCCGTCTGGCGACTTTAAGGTCTATGTCGGTGCATCTTCCATGGATATTCTACAGACTGGCACGCTCGTCATGTAGATCTCTCACCCCTGCAAGTAATACGTACAGAGTGGAGAAAAGTGGTCTGTTGTGCTAGGACCTTGTAGAGCGGGAGCAAGAGACGATGCAAGCGGAGTTTCTACAGAACGCCACACCGCATTCAACGAACGTCTCCGTGCTTGTGTATCACTGTATCAGACAAAACTCGTTATTCCGTGCATAGTCTGTGCAGAATTTGTCTGTGAGATTTCTGCATTCAATTCTGAAACTGACAGCATTTCTCTTGAATGCGATCAGAGTGCTTAAGGATGCTTTAATGTGCTAGTCTGGAGGTTGCGTATGTTTGTGCTTGGCGAACGTCGGATAAGAGCCTGCTTAGGGCCCGTTCAAGAAGATTTATATGAGGTCCATAATTCGCGGCACATCCACCACATCATCCGTACCTGAATCGTCGTATCAATATCGAGCAGACGAGGATGGTCTCGACAGCAATTCATTAATCCAGTAGGCTGCTCAAGACCACTCAATGGACTGTATTCATTGCAATCCCATCACAATGATTGTACTCTGTCTGAGATCCATATTGTTCGAGATCGACATTTTCTGTAACACAAGCGTCGGAAGGCTGCAGCCCGGTCCGGATAGGCCTAAAAGATCACGAATATTTTCTCAACTTGGACGGTCCCAGTGTATCAATGCACCAGGGTTGTGGCTATTCGAGTGACGGCACAGACGCTCGATTGACAATGCAGGACAACACGAGGCAGGTACGAGTGAGTACACAAAAGCAGGTTGGTCCTGCTTGGTTTAAATCTTTCCCATTCTCACTTCGTTCCTTCTTTTACTGTCACTCCTTTTGATACATAATGTTGAAGTCATTCATTTTGGCGGCCGCCTCCTTTAGCCTTGCTTCCTCAGCAGTTACCTGCGAGAACCTCGCTGATAATCTTTCTTTTGAGGGGGTCAATGCCTCTATAGCAACATGCAGCTACCACACTGCTGGAGAGACACTTCAGATCAATGGTGACCAGAGTGTTTGTTTCTCTTCAATTCAGACAGAGATCGACATGTGCAGAGTCACCTTAACTGTTGCTACTAGTCCTACCTCTCACAACTATGTGGAAGTGTGGCTTCCCTCGGGAAACAACCCTTGGAATGGCAGAATGCTGCATACTTACAATGGTGGTCTGGCTGGCTGCGTCGAGTACAAGGACATGAAGTACATGAGTTCGCTGTCCTTTGCTACTGTTGGAGATAATGGAGGCCACAATTCGACGACTGCAGATGGATCCAAATTGCTTAACGATAACGAAGCAGTGATTGATCTCTCATACCGCTCGAGACATCTTGCCGTCGTTGCTGCAAAGCAGGTCATCAAGCAATACTACAGTCAGCCTGCCAGCTACAACTATTACGTTGGTTGCTCAACGGGGGGGAGACAAGGGTTGAAGTCTGCGCAAGAATTCCCTGATGATTTCGACGGCATTCTCGCTGGCTCCCCTGCTGCCGACTTCAACCATCTCTCCGACTGGACTTCTAGATTCCTTCTGATTACTGGATTCGGCAAAGACTCGAGAACTCTTTCTAGAGATCAATGGGTCTATGTTCATGGAGAGATCCTCAGACAATGTGATGAGCCATTGGATGGTGTTGCAGATGGTATCATCGAAGACCCTACGATCTGCGAGTTCGATTCTTCAAAGCTGCTTTGCGGCACCAGCTCAGACTCTCGCTGCCTTACCCAAACACAAGTCCAGACCGTTAACGATGTCTACTCTGAACTCTACGATCAGAGTGGAACTCTCCTTTACCCCTCTCTGTCACTAGGAGCTGAACTAGTCGCCTCACAACAAGGTCTCTTTTCCGGCTCAGTCATCGGCAACGCTGCAAACTGGATCGCCAACGCAGTCTACAACAACAGCAACTGGGACCCCACCACCCTCAGCCAAGATACCTATACCAAAGCCGACGAAACCGACACCCTCCACGGTAACATTTCAACCTGGAACGGCGACCTCAGTCCCTTCCGCGACGCCGGTGGCAAACTAATGATGTACCACGGCCTCGCCGACCCAAACATCGCCGGCGAAAACTCCCAACGCTACTACCTCCATGTCGCAAAAACCATGGGCGCCACCGACACCCAACTCGATGAATTCTTCCGCTTCTTCCGCATCTCTGGTGGCGATCACTGTAGTTCTGGAGGTGTGGGTGCTTGGGAGTTTGGTCAAATCGCTGCTGGCAGATATGGTCGTCACAGCGCTATTGATCAATTGGTTGCATGGACTGAGAATGGTGTTGCTCCTGATACTATTACGGGTACGAAGTATGTCAATGATGATCCGGGCCAGGGTGTTGCTTTTGAGCGCAGTCACTGCAAGTTCCCTTACCGTACGACGTATAAGGGAAATGACTTTGATCCCAATGTCACTACCAGCTGGACTTGCGAGAAGATCGATAATTGGCAGGAGTGTGGTCCTGGTGCACTTCCCAGACTTTGTTAAGCGTTTGATCTTGTTTGGACACTTCGACACACAACCATGGTCATGTATTACTACTTGCATGTTATTAGACCTTTCGGATCCGCCAGACTTTTCTTCCAGAACATACAGTGGTATTCCTTAACACTCACATAAAAGCATGTTCCTTCTCGATAAATGACACCCTTATATCTTCCCAGCTCGTGTATACACAACCAACGAACATATAATGCTGCGTGCCCAGCAGGCCCGTACTTGGAAGCCTGCTCCTCGGAACGCTGCTCTTGACCACAACTTCGTATCTCTGCTCGCATCATTCAATAAAGCTCTCGTACCCCACTCCAACTCGAGTCGATAAGACTTCCAGATCGATTTACTGCAAGGACCTCGTGTTTCAAGTTGATCGATCGATACAGGCGTTCGCATACAAAGCTATGGTCATAGTGCTAAACAAAGAAATGTGCTCGATCGCTAGAAGCTTGCTGGTTAGTACTGTGACCGCCGTGAACTGCATGTGACCAAGTTCTTCTAAGAAGTATACCTATGAACTGTCAGGTGTGGATCAAGTTAGCTGACCAAAGCATGTATTTAGGACAAAGAGAGGCGTGTATATTAGTAGTCTGCTAAGTAGGATTGGGAACACTGGCTATTGGTTCCAACAAGGGCAACATGAACGGCAGGCGCATCTTGTTCTGGCAGCCTTGATTTCTGATGTTGCAACCACCAAGTTGGCAGTGCCAGGTTTGTAAACCTTTTGAGTGGCAGGATGTACCCGGCAGCGAATCCGGACCAATCTCAGCAGGACAACACGACCAGGAACTTCCAGCTGACATATGACACATGATTGCAGTTGCGCAAACTTCCCTACTGGTGAAGCACAATGAGATCAAGTTTTCCACGACTTTGGATCCCGGTTTCCTATTCCTACAATTCGATATGCGTTCAGGTTATATAAATTTACTTGTCATCTGCATCTCTCTTCATCAACCATCTCACTCACGCCTTCTTTTCTTCTTACATACGACCCAGCCTTTGTCGACTGTTCTCAGCTGCTACTCAAACATCGAATACTGCACTCAACTGTCAATGCACGCCGCCGCCATGGGATGATGTAATCGGCCGAGAACTTCACCCTTCTCTGCTCCATGATGTGGACAGACCTCCGGCGGCCTGCTAGCTCTTGATCTGACATGGAAGCAAAGGTCATCTTGCCAACTCATCTTGGATTTCGATCTTGCTATATATGGCCTTGACAACCACCACTCGCGGTCCAACGATCATCCTGAGACGTGCCCACGACTTCCTCATCTGTGGCTCGACCGTGGAAGAAGTTCAGACTGGAGCACGACGACATCACCCATGTCCAGACCCGTCTCGATGGTGTACGAGTCTCGGCGAGATCATCTCAGACGCTTGGGGTTGCGCTTGTTCGATCCGGAATGAGTGAAGTGTCAGATTGGAGACCTGATCCCATTCCAATCCTACCATTATTGGTCCGGAAGTCCTGATCTTGGAGCAGCTATACTATATATCTGCGGGGAATAGCAGAGAATCAAGTTCCGTCCCACTCACTTGCTGGTCTGGGTCTGTGGCTTACTATATACGCCATGGTGAGCCAGGAAAAGGAGACTGCGGATGTTGCTACCCGAAACTTCAAACACCCATCTGGCGGCAAACCGATCATCTCTAGAACCCAGCCCATAGTTCATAGCTTGGGATTCCTCCTTGCAATACTCTCCATGACTGCGTACTCTGGCCTGAATCCATCCTTTCGCGCGAATCATGTTTTCGACCGCTTCCCCTCCAGGATATATTTAGTCATCACGCACATGTATTATATATATCTGCCACCGACCTTGCTCCTTGAACAGCAAGCCTGCTGGCTCAGAGGAGAGAGACAACACATGCGCAGAACCTCAAGAGTCCTGGTTGCGGCGAATATCAACCTCACCATGAAGACCTTCGCCCGCTCTCACCTTGCAGTAATCGTTATCGATGATCAGCAACCAAGGAGTCCTCTTATATACTCGACGACATGGGCGAGCCAGACCTTTGGCCTCGATATCTATACTGGTCGTCTCCTTCGCGATGCCTGGCATACTGGCATGCTTGGAAGAGATGTGAGCTCCAATGCTGCTCGCACAAAACATTCGCCGTGGTATGTCTTGAAGGCTGGACACTCCTGCATCATGTTTTTCCGGATATTACGACAGCCTTCGGAGCCTCTTTCCATCCTACTCACCGACTTCTGCAACGTTAAGTCCGGCCTTGACTTGCATCTCTCAGAGAGGAATACGAAATAAGGAAGAGGAGACACATATGTACGCCTGCGATGCTCTTCTCCACCGTATATGATGGGGGTTTGACTTGGTTGACGACGATCGCAACATTATACCACAGGCCTTATTTCGACCATCGAGTGGCCATTAGGGGGTCGTTTGGTCTACACTCGAGCCCCAGAGTCTTGCCGCTGACCCGGCTGTCAACAGATGCGACGGCGTATGGATCACATATGCCGACGTGCGACTACTGACTGATCAGACCGGTCGTCATTCCACTCGGCTTCAAGTAGGCTCATGCTTGACCCCGCTGACAATCAGCATGTGATTGATGGCCATATTGATTGCTATTCAATCTCGATTTCATCAACAGGCGAGATGGCCGAGCGGTCTAAGGCGCCAGCTTAAGGTTAGTCCCAATACGCTGGTCCGAAAGGGCGTGGGTTCAAATCCCACTCTCGTCAATATCCTTTTGCTCGTCGTATGCCTATCTCGAAGAGCAGAGAAAGGTTGGATAATGGGACGAAAATCACTTTTTGCGAATTCTGGATTTGGACTTTTTGGTGCGCGACAATGGCTTGGCGATGCGGTTCCAGACGCCGACGACATATGTTTCGGAAAAGAGGATAGTGTCCAGTGAGTTTATACAATTGCCTTTCTATCCTGATGAATAAATTAAAAAAATCGTCTAGGAAGGCCCTTTCTTCATGGGCACCCACGTCCCGTTAATCAACCAAGACCCAGCTTTAGTATAATCAGCCACTGCACTTCCCGACATGTATGCGAATCTAAAGTACTCTGGGAGAGTCTCATCATGTCTCTGCCACGTCCACTCTCTGGTTCCATTTTTCCATACCCCCTCAGCATCGTAATCAGCGTAACCTCTGAATCTCTCTACATCATTCACCAAGACTGAAACACCATCATAATCCGGTGTATTCTTTGTGCTGTCAACAGGAGGGATGGGGCCCAGAGTAAAGGTGATATTACTTTGACCGATTATCGGAGCAGAGATGATCGGCAACAGAGAATCTTGCGGTGCATCAGAAAGCAATTCTCCTGGTGTTTGGAGGATGCTATCAAAACCCCAGCGAGCGATGCCGTTGATGAAAAGCCCGCAGAGTAATCCCTGATATAGCAAACTAGGACGATTTTGAAATGCGGTTCCGGGAAGTAAAAGGATGGCGAGGATATAATGATGAATCCGCAGATTCATACCAGGTACAGCGAGAAGAAGAAGGATTCCTAGAACAAAGAGACCGTAGATGACTAGATAGCGGGGCATACGGCCTTCGACGCGGAAAGCGTAGGCTTGACCAAGAGCGATGAAGAAAATGATCAATACGATGGATACAAGGGCTGGTATGGCGCCTGGTTGTGCTTTGATATCGTGAGGCGTAAGTCGTTGGATAGGGATACGATCGAAAGTGTAGTTGTTCAGTGCGCCCACCCATGCGGCACCTAGCCAGAGAATTGTCTTTTCGAATTGGGCAGTGAGGCCTGTTAGGGTGTAGCATACAGCGTAGCGATAGATGACTGCCATGACAAAGGCAGCGGGGAGAAATCTTCCAAGTGCAGTTGAGATCAACGAGTAGTAGTCTGTGAGATTTGGCGGATCGGAAGCTAGACCTGTTTGAAAGAACAAGCCAACGAAGATCGACCAGAAGAACACAGCTGGTGATGTTGTAAAAAGAGATAGCATAGCGGTGAAGAAGACAGACACAGCGAGGAGTGGCCATCTCAAGTCCCGACATTGCGATTGAGTACCTTCTACAAACTGGAAAGAGTGTGGAAAGTAAGACTCGAAACCGATACTGTCGATTCCATTTTGTTTCACGCTTGGAAAGAAG
>SWBH01000212.1:0-16481 GCA_024195465.1 Aureobasidium sp. EXF-8845 | reverse complement strand
GATACTAGACTTCATCGAGGAAAACAACCTGCAGCTTCTCACCCAGAGAGGAGTAGCAACATGGGAACGGAATGGATCAGCTTCAACAATTGACCTAACTATGGCTAGCGAAAGATTGTTCTATGCCCGAGATACCTGCTAGCTGTTTGAGAACGAATATGGCTCAGATCATAGGGCGATTCATACAGTAATAGGTATGGGAGAGGTAGCGAAGACTTCTGAGAGCAAGACAGACTGGCCTTCGGTGACAAAGTTGACATTTTGTTTCTGAAGTATGCAGAGCCATTCCTTTTCTGTTTGTGCTTTCCAAGCGGCTGAAGAGCATGGGAGTGGCATGTTCCAGATCATCTCATCGTTAAGTGGCTCGTAGTATGGAGACAGCTCGCCTGTCTTGACGTCAAACCTTCTACGAGACGTTGACGCTCTACAGTCATCGCGCGTCTCAGGAACGATTTGTTACTGCTTTCATTTACACCCAAAGCGCACATAATTGCAGTAGTGGACTTCGGCAGTGTTGTTATCGCCCCCACCGGAGTGCCATATAGCTCACGATGGAGAAGCGGTGTGTGATAGTCGTCGGAGGAAAAACAAAGAGGATATGTGCGCAGAATCCGGAGTATCTCGGCAACGTTCAAGGAGGGGGTAGGCAGATCACTAGACATGTCAGAGCTTCCGTCTGTCGCGGAGAGTGGAAGCGCTGATAGGGTTGGGTTAGTCGTGACAATCGTTTGAGCTGGAGGAGTTGGCAGTGTAGCATTCCATTGTTGTATGAGCCATTCGGAGGGAGTCGTTTGGCCCGTGTGGTTTTGAACGTTCTCTGTCGCACTGAATTGGGCTGTCGATAATGCGCCCGAATCGAAGTAAGAGTCGCTCTGCCCAAGTTTAATAGGTGGCCAACTATCGACCTGAGGTGTCCAGGATGGATTCGACATGGCTGCTGTCCAGTCTACATTATCCATGGACATGTCCAAGTCAAGAATCACGCTAGGATCGTAGAAGTTGCCATTGTGCGCCAGACCGGTGGTTATCGAACCTGAACTTTGCGAAGGAGACAAGCGTTTAAGTGGTGCAGCATATCCACAGACAAGACCCCGTTCCGAGCAGCGAGAGCAAGTCGGTTGGCTCAGGCAGCATTTGGTCCGCGCCTGCACATATGCGTCGCACGACTTCCGCTTTGAGACGGTTCTTTTGGGATTGCAATGGCGCCTGTGTCGCTGGGCGAGATCTCCTGTATCATGGCTCAGCAGTATTTTTTTTCGCACAAACGTCCAAGCCTACGTCGCCTGTATGTCTTATGGCAGAGGTCACATTCGTGTTGACCGTCAGGAGCGATCGGTTGCATGTCGGGCGATGCACGGTTCTAAGATCAATTTCCTTTACGTTGCAACATATACGGAGTACAGGAGTATGATGAGGATAAATGGTTCCAAGCAATAACGAGGCTATCACAGCTTGCCGTGGCTGGATGACGAATATTTTGCGCTAGCGCCGTATCCAGCTGGTACGGGTTTAATCATGCCAATCAAATTGACGATTTTGTCCAACGCAGCCCCTTTGCGTGGAGATCTAGACTGCAGCTCCGATATGTCCTGCAATAATCGGCTCATGCGAAACGATAGCAGAAGCAGACGCATCAAACAGCGCACTCGGAGACTGGGATTGCCCCATGGAACAGCGAGGCGTCCTCAACCACCCAATCACTCGGGTTGGGAACCTCGTTCGACCCCGGCAACGAGAGCGCTTATTCAATGCGGAAGCGCTCTGCTTCCGACATTTGGGCCGGGGACAATAATGAGCTTCCTCCGAAACAGGGCCCGATAGAAAGACAGCTAAAAACGTAGAGGGTGCGAACGAGATAGTGTGAGGCTCGCAGACTGCTTATCTCGAGCCTGGTGACACCATTCACTCACTGTAATTCTCGAATATGCAGACGCATCGATGTTCACACTATCCATCGGATGTGAAAACGCCTTGAACATACCTCTTTACGCATTTGCTCGCGCGTGACCCCACGAGGATGAAACCAACCAGGGCCTGTGCATTGACTCCGTAGGCCCTGGGTCGTATCTACCCAGCGAAGGCGCCAGGTTTGTGAAGGAGGTTGGTGACTGTGTTCCAGCCAAAGATCTTCCACATGCGTGTATGAGCGCCGTAAACATCGTCGAAAACCACGGCAGAATAGGTTCCGATGGCATACAATGAGTAGTGATAATTGGACCAGATGTTGGAAATGATGAGCAAGCTGAACCAACAACTCTTCATGATGAGCTTCCAAAGTGTCTTCTGCTTGGCTATGAAGCTCTCTTTCTCGAGGCTTTGGGCTTTCGCAACTTGTATCGCATGTAGGATAAAAGGGAGGAGGAATGACACTTATACCAAGCGGTGCTTGTTCCATGTATTTGTGCAGACGATATTGACACCACAATCTCTAAATTCATGGAAGAAAAGGTCATAGAGTGTTCGTCTCGGTAGAGGTTTTACGATTTTTACTCACGATTGCCGAGTAAGCATTAAAGCAAGGGGTTAGAGGAAAGAGGAGTTGTTTGCATATCTCTGTCCCATCTACCACGATGCCTAGCTATGCCATTTCTGTTTGGACTAGCGACACCGCTCCTTCATTTCCGCCGTCTACTCCTATAGACTCTTGTCAGTCCGTAACAAGTGCGACGTAGTCTTCACGCGTCAGGATTGCGTCTGGGGAACCAAAAGCGACCAGCCTCCCGTGGTCGAGAATGGCAATCTTGTCGAATGACTGAATGGTTTCAAGCTTGACACAGCCCCTTGTGTTAGTCGTGGTAATCTGTGAAACAGCGTGCGAAACCTACTCGGTGTGCTATATGTTGTTATGCTTGAGCGGAGTTTCTGCAGGGGTATTTCCACGATAACTCCGTCAATGGTTATTGAGCCAGAGCTCAAGTGCATGAGACGCAACATTGCAAGCAACAGGTAACTCTCGCCGCTGCCTGTGCGCCCGCATATGCCAATTTCCTGTCCAGCAGAGACTTCGAAGCTGATATCATTGAGAACTGGCGGCATCTCATCACCGTTGTACGATGCTGACTGATTCTTCAGGACAATGTTGCCTGATGGCCACAACGATGGTGTTGTGTTGGATACGCCGCAGTCTCTCTCCGAGGCCGTTGTCTCCGAGAAAGTCTTGACTCGGGACATTGCAGCGAGAGAAGTTTCAAGATTGGTCCATTCACGGACTGATCTGCCGAGAGATTGATTGAAGCCCAGGACGGCCGCCGAATACATCATCGCTTTTCTCAAGAACTTCTTCCATGCCCTTCCACATTATGCAGATAACAACGTGAGCTTAGCATTGCCGCCATGGAAGATTTGAATGGACTTATATTCCTCACAGATATATCTTGCTGGAGAGTCTTTCGCGGGTCAATACATCCCGTACATTGCTCGAGCAATTCAACTCCGCAACCAGAACATACCAAGAGACTGGAAGTTATCGGGACTGATCATCGGAAACGGTTGGATCGATGGACAAGCGCAATATCCTTCCCACATGATGTATGCCAAGGCCAACAAGCTCGTTCCAGACCACTGACTGGAGACCATAGCCCAGAAGCAAGAAGCGTGTTCAAAAGAGCTTGAAGAGGGAGGCAAAGACCATGTGCACTCGCCCAAATGTTCAGTGATCATTGGAGACATCCTGATGCTGAGCCAACAAGACGACAAGTGTTTCAACATGTACGATGTCCGTCAGTGGGATGATTTTCCAAGATGTGGCATGGGCTATCCTCCAAAATTGTCCAGTCTATCTGCGTATATGTAACGCGGAGATGTGATGCAGAAGTTGCATGTGGACCCCATCTCAGGTCAATGGGCAGAATGTCGACCAGCTGTTGGGTCGGCGTTCACGGCCCATAAGTCCCTACCTTCCGGGAGACTACTTCCAGACTTGATCAGAGAGACACCTATTCTTCTATATGCAGGTGACAAAGATTTTGGGTGCAATTATCTTGGCTTAGAGCGAGTCATCGAGGATCTTGAAAGGGAATCAACAGTAGGATCTCATCGGCCACGGACCCCGAGTCTCTCATCCACCCCTTGGATCGTTGAGAATAGAACCGTTGGTCAATGGTACTCGATGGAAAGGCTGACGTATGTGAGATACTACAACGCATCTCATATGGTTCCATACAATCACCCTCGACAAGTCAAGAGCATGATCTATCAATTCTTGAGTGCAAACGCTCGTGCCGCAAACGACTCGTTCTCAGGTGATACCGAAGCTAATATCACTACCAATGTTGATCAGGCAGAGCTTACAAGAGTCTGTTTCTGGATTTTGCTTGGGATATCAGCTTTGGCTGCTATTTTTACGTTGGTTCCAATTCTAGTCGGATCACGGCCCACGATCTGGACCCCGATTAGACTCGTGAACCTCTGACAAAACAGCATCACGTCTTGTGTCAAAGGTAGGGATATTATACCAGAGGTGATTCGAACGCGTGTTTTATGGGCGCCGGAAATTCATTGCGGCTGAGAGATGACTGATCTGAACCTCCTATTTCCCCCAATGCAGCTCATGATTCTCCTTTCCACTTGGTCTTCGATCACTTAGCGGCTATCGCTTCTTGTGGGTATCAGGCATGTAGTACGTACGTAAACGTCTACAGTGCCATTACAAATCACAAAGGCCGTTGTCCCTAGACTGTAATAGAAAATCTTCCTCTTTCCGAAACAGGTTCTGGTCCTCTTCTTTGTGCTTCGCTCAACTCTCGAATAAAAAGTTTAACCTTTTGTTGCCTTGATCTTTGGTCGTCTTCAAATACTCGGCCTGTTGTTACTTCGTCGTTGCACCCCAAGCCGTTCTCTTCTGTTTGTTTCTGTAGGTATAATACACCTTGGCCAAGATGTACGAAGCTATAGAGGCAATGTTGATAGCAATCAATTGGCCATTGCCGCGCTTGTAGAGCGATTTGTCGTCTTTTCTGTAGATGTTCGACGAGGCAATACCAGACAGTTGGATGGTGATGTTGTACATTGCTGCGCTGACGGCTCTGGTGCGGACGGCGTTACTCAAACGGGACCACCAGCCGACTTGCGCTGCATGAGTAGCTGGTTGGCCAAGGAGGAAGAACAGAACAGCGTATTGTCCCCAATGGGAGATGCTGCCTGCAGAGATATATTCGATCGTCAACATTGGCAAGACCCAGACCTGCGCTAGGAACCTAACGAGCGCGATTTGATGGAATTTCTCCGTCAGATAGGTGACCCAAAGCATGTTGATAGCGGCAAAGACCGTGATAGCAATGCCTGAAAGAGTCGTCTGGAACGTACTAAAGCCAAGCGCCTCCAAGGACAGAGAAAGATATGATTTTGGTGGCGAAGCAGGAACTTCGAACATCATGCCGAAGATGTAGATGAGCCAGAGGTCGTAGTCCTTCAAACTTGTCCACAGCATCTTGAGTGAAATAGCTTCTCTGTTGTGCATGTCTAACTTTGATGGATCATCTCGAAGGACCTTGTTGACGATGATCTTCTCTTCGCGCTCTGTGAAATAGCCGTTTGGTGCAAACCATGTCTTCGTCTGAGTTGGTCCTGGAACGAGAAAGAAGAAATTCAAGACTCCGATGACGAAGGAGATCAGTGCTTCAATGAGGAACAACCACGTCCAACCGCGCTTGCCAGCGACGCCGCGAAGGTGAAGAACACCACAAGCAATGAAGGAAGCAATAACACCGGATATAATATCGACAAACCAGAACAACGCTAACCGGATTGGCATCTCCCTCTTGGTGTAGAAATATGAGAGATACAAGACAGCATCAGGGATGAAGCCGCCCATGCATAGACCGATGAAGAAGCGACACAAGAAGAAGCCGGTCTTGTTGTGCACGAAGAACTGTCCACCCGATGCCAGAGACCAGCCGATGAGCTGAATTGGTATCCATCTATCAGGTCCTACCTTCTTTCCAATCATCCAGACATAGTTAGTGATAGAAAGCACCAAACATGAACAAAGCACACACCTGAGATGGTATTTCTGCGATCAAGAACCCGACACGGTACATGTTTTGCGCATTGTTGTAGTCATTGGTCGTGATGCCCAGGTCATCGAGCAGATTGTCCGCAGTAGCATTACCCAGATTGTTACAATCAATGTCCAAAACCGAAGAACATGACCAGGATCCAGAAGAAAATCTTCCAATCGATAGCGCGGCGGAAAGCATTCTCTTCTTTCACTTTCCAACGTTCATTGGCGTCTAAGCAATGAGCGTTCTCATAATCAGGCTTGGGTTGATAGTAACCCTAAGCTGTTGCTGAATTTCTCAAGGTCTGTAACAACTCAGTGTCAGGGGTCCCCAAGCTTGATGTCCGGTGGTTTTTGTACTTCCCATTCACGTCCCTCCAGCTCGGTGTAGCGAGTATACCAGTCGGATTGCACCGAAATTGGTCTATCCTATTGGTCACCAGCATAGGTATTCTGTTGTCCCTCTTGCCTGGATCTATGGGCGAGTGGCGTCGAGAAAAGTTTAATTGCCGCCGTAGGAGTCGGCATGACTATCTGATTACCCGTGGCAATGGTCATAAGCACGTTTTCCCAATCAAAGGCATCCATAACCACAGCGGTTCCGGCCTGAATATTGAGGATCTAGCTGCTGCCCGTGGTGGTGCTAACACATGGACCAGGGCATTGACCGTACTATACGCTGTGGGCTGGCTGCTATTTCTATTGACCGCAGGCGGTCTGAAGGAAGACGCATGGTATCTCGTGTTTGTTGGTACAGCTGGCATGGTACAGAAACATCTTTCTTGCTGGCGCGCGCCGTTCTTCCGCGTCGCATGGAATTCCGCTAAATCCTGTTCGTAAGGACAACGATCACGTTCTTACGTACGGTTTACGATGCCCGGGCCCAGAAAGACCTGGCGTGATGGTTGTACTTCGTCAGGTCGAAAAGGATCTTCCGGGTGTCGGCATAGCCCTCCTCCACGAGTTTTTTCCGGATCACACCTTGCGGGACGCTGAGAAAACAGAATGGGATGCGCTGAAAGCATGAAACACAGGAGGGCTTTTGAATTATTTGAACGTTATGAATGTGAGGATGCCGTTGATCGTGAAGGTCTGGAGGTTGATATGCGGTGCTCGAAACTGTCTTGAAATTCGTGGAGCATGACTTGTCATGAAGAGTGCAAAGGATCACGGCTACGCGGACTGCACAGCGGCCGGCTATGGCGACGTTCTCTTGAGGGATCGGTCTCTGAAGAGTGTGGGATGCAGCAGATGTTGTTGAAAGAATTGCTGTGACCAGGACGCGTGGGAGTGCGAGCATAAGCAAAGCGCGACAATGAGCAGCTCAGTCAAGTATGCATTCGTTGCCCATTTTGCAGTCGAGCCGTCCGGCTTCCTCAATGCGCGCATCTTCTGATGTTCCAACCACAGCTCCTTCTGGACATGATCAAATGTCGTCGGTCGCATGCACCGTATCGGGGTCCGTACAGGTTTTTGAGGGCTCGGAATTGGATGAGACGAGAGGCGCGGGACGACACGGCGAGGTCGGTCAAGACGAGGCACGTTACGAGAGACACGATGGTAAAGCATCGACTGCGACCGAGGACATGTTGGCGGCGCGAAACAGTTAGGGTGCGACAGTGTCGAGTTGGTGCGAGTAGATCAAGTCAGGCGAGAACATCTGGACTGGAGGGCTCTGGACAAGTTGATGACTTGCATGGAGGATGCTTAACTCTTGTCTTGGCATGGTCTGTCGCTTTTGGCGTCGGTACAACCCTGTACCTTCCTCATGGTCAAAGTTCGACCGGCCATCCTGACACTTCTCTCTATCGCCTTGATGGTGGACGAAATCCGAACGTCTTGCAAACTTATCACTCCTTGTCGCTTCGTGATTGCCGATGAGGTATGGACCGTATGGTTTGCACGGCCGTTCCAAGATTTATCGCATTTCTCAAGCACCTCTGTAACAGCTCGAGTCTGGCTCCTCGCAACGAGCCGCCGCATCCGCAATTCACACTCAGCTCTGCCAACCTTGTATCACCATCGTCCGACCACGCGACATTCTGCAAAGCCACCTTTTGATTCATCTTCGTTTCCTGACAGTGCATGACAAAGTCCCTCGCCCCTTCGACGGTTCGCGCGAATTGAAGTAAACAACAAGTCTTGCTGCACATCCCCTATCGGATTCCGACTCGTCGCCTAATATTGCTGCCACGGCAAATGCTAGATCCGACGGTGCGACGTCAAGCTTACATCGCAGTTGAGACTAACGGCGGGTCTTCTGCATCTTCTGCGTCTTGCCTCTTCCGGATCTTGTCTATCTTCTTCTAAGAACACTTCTTCACCACAAGCGGCATCCCGGTATTATATTCTTGACTGGCGCTTCGCTGTCCCAATTGACACTATGGCTGTTGAATGTGAAGAGCCCGCGTGCCGACCAGATAACACACATTTTTGTCCTTCTTGGTCAGAAAACCGTTGAACAAGTTCGCTTGGACAAGATTCCACGCGGAGCAACGGCGCCAAGCACGAATTGAACCGAGGGATCGATAATCGCAATCGCAAGCTTTAGGATTTTGTCGCGACAAAGTTCAGGAGCCGTTCCCTTGCTCACCCGTCTACCCTATGGCCTTGTTTACACGATACGAAGGAGCCATATAATCCTTGCACTACATGCGCCTCTTTCATTCTCGATTCTGTCGACCTTTCTGGAACCCATCGATTCATGAGCGGCCAAATTCTGTTGTGGTGGACCAACACAGGCTGAATGCCCGATAAGTCGCTTGCCCACCGGTCATCTCCGACCGACGTACAATGGTCAACGGTGCATGCTGGACATGCAAGCAACGAAAGATCAAATGCGACCAAGTCAAGCCTACATGCGCAAGATGTGCCCTAGCGAAAAGAGAATGTAAATGGATCAAACCTGTCGACAAGCCCAAGATACAGTTCGTGCAGGACGTTAGTCAGGCTGTCAATCAGCCCTCCCAGGCGCAAAGCAGAGTTAGACGAAAAACTCCAACTGCACCCAAAAATACTCTGCATGACGATATAGAGACGCAAGCGCTCGCGTTTTTCGTGCGATACTATTTCCTGGATTCTGTGCCAAACGGAGGACCGAAACCTGGATTATTTGGCCACGTCATGCCTGCGATCTCTTCCTCTCGGCATTCTGCAGCTGCCATGTCTGTCTCCGCTGTGGCCTTGACAGTGTTCTCCAGGTGGCGTATGGATCAAGATCTGACCAGAGCTGTTCCTCAAGTCTTAGGCAAGGCTATCAAGAGTTTGTCCGACGACCTTCAGAAGGAGGACTCGAGACGGACTGACCTCACTCTATTGACCACGTTATTGCTCCATTACCACTCTTCTTTCGAATCTTTGATATTCTGCAAGAAAAACACAATAGTACATCACCTCGGGGCACTTGCTTTGGTCAAAGAGTTCGGTCATCCTTCGACTTGGTCACCTGTCGCCAGCGAGTTTGTCGCTGTCATCGTCCATCTCGATGTTACAGCTGCTATCCGCGAACAGCGCCAAGTACACCCCGAGGTTCGCTACTGGAGGTCTGTCAAGAGCCCTACCTCAGTGGATCCCACTGGATATTTGGATGATTTAGGTATTCAAGTCGCCGACATGCAATTCCGAGCTTCTGCACTACAAGGAGTTATGGCTTCGTCCTCCACGCCAACAGAGGTCTACGCGCTCTTGGATGAGATTCAAAAGCTTGATGAACGCCTTGTCCTATGGCAGGGTAATGTATCGAGATTCTGGGGCCCGTTCAACTGGACTCCCCCAGGGATCATCTTTCCGCCAATCCAGGCATTCATCGGATCATGCCACGTGTATACATCAATCACTGCGGCCAGGAGATTGAATGACTCGCGAAGCTATCGCATAACTCTCGCGCTGACGTCCCTCAAACTAATGCGCGAACGAGAGAAAAGCAATCCCGAGTTCTGCGAGATACTCCCAAGTCAGAGCAGCGTGCATGCAATCGTGAGTCGTATTCAATGGCTGGTGGATGGAATCTGCGCATCGGTTCCTTTCTGCCTGGGCAACAGAAGCAAAGTCGGGACTATCTTGGACTTTGGTGAGATGAGTTGGACATTCCCTACATGTCACGACATGTCCGAGATGTACGGCTTATACGGGCGGCTGGCAGAGCCAATGGGACTTGAGCCTCTGTCGAACCACAACAATCATGCTCTCACTCAGGGCTCTTGGCTTATGTTAAGCAACCTTGCACTGTTGGTTGGAATGTTCCTAGGTAACAAGATCTTGACTCCATCGTTTCCGCTCAAGGATGGGCAATTGCCATGGATTTGTCAACAGTATCTTCGTAACTTGTCGCTGAACTCAATCGAGTGGACGCATGATAGCTCGCTCATGGAACAAGTACTTACAAGAGTAAATTTGCCTCCTCCGGAGGTCCTCATTTCTGAAGCAAGCAGGTGCATACAGCGCATTTCGCGTGGTCTTCAGCTCCGTGAGGACCCATGATTTACGTTCGAAACGCTTCGATTGTACTTCATCGATCGAATCTACAAGCATTACAGACGGAACGAGCATTGATGCGAATAGGGGATCCATTATGCTCTCACCATCATCGGGACAACACAAACCGATATGGCAGCGCACGTTGCATTAAGAGGAACAACGCTAGGCCTCCATTGAAGGACTCAGTCATATCAGCTCTCTAATTGTCGGCACCGGCCTCCTCCCGCCAGCCCTATCTGTGGTTCTGAGAAAGGTCTACCATGACCTTGTCAAGCTGTCGCCCTATATAGTAGTTTTTCGCCACCTGAAATTTCGCATACTATTCGAGCTGAATGCGCTCTACTTAGGGTTTCAGAGCGCTTTGGGACCAAATCACTATCGACGTGTTGGATCTTCTCGGAAGTTATGGGCCAGTAGCCGACGTCTATTTCGCTCGGGTGATATGGACGCCATGTCCCGCGAGCTTCTCAGCTCGCATTCTGAATTCTCAGAAATATAAGACGTTGCTCTCGCTGCTCATCTCGAGGACGAACAAATCAGTGTGGCGATGTACCAGCGAGTGTTGCATTCACCACCGGAGTGTGATGTTCTGTGTGGACATGGCAAGTTTAGAACGAGTGCCAGCCAAGAGATATTTGGCAGTCATCAAGTCATGCAGAACTATTGTGGCCAGAAGCTGAACTTATGGAAGAGTCATCACGCAAGGCTTCTGATTGCGTCTCTTATCAAACCGTTGTCTTAGTCTCGGAGATGCCAGTCCAGGATATCGTGAAGAGTACTCCTTAGTCTTGATATTCAGCGATCCATCTTCAATATATCTGAGCGCGACTTATTATTCATCACCACAGTCGATGCATGTACCTTCGACTTGCAGTACCCGTTGGCACTCCCAGGCTCATATAGAGTCATGTTGTTTTGTCAGAAGCTGCGGTTCCGAGAGGGAGTATGTACCCCACATTATCCGACATCCGATGACCCGAAATGCATGTGGGGTACTGCATGGCTGCATGGCTATTCGAGATTTCTCCGGCAGCCAGCTCGCACAACATGTAAGTACATCAGTAGACACGGCTTGAGCTTCAAGCCCATAGTGGCCGACGCTTCATGACCCAAAGCTATTGGTCAGACAGAGTTCCCGGACACCGTGACTGACATTGTGTGGGGTAAAAGTCGCCTTGTCCTTGAACCTCTACAAATCTGCGAATGTATCCATCATACGTGGGGCTTCTTACCATCTTCTTCACACCAAGGCTGTTCTAGTGTGTGTTGTAGACGCCATCTTCAGAGATCACCACTCCGCAATGCATCCGATTGTGACTGCCAAGGTCTTTGGACTACTAGTCCTTGGTTACAGTTTTGCGTGGATCGTGTATGCAAGACTTTTCCACCCTCTAAGACACATACCCGGTCCCTTCTGGGCTTCGATTTCCCGACTCTGGATGGTTCATCGCATTCGCAAAGGGGACATGGAAGTCGTTCAACGAAGGCTACACGAGCAATATGGACCTCTTGTCAGAATCGCCCCCGATGAAGTCGCTTGTGCCGACCCAGGAGCAATTCGTAAGATTTATCGCACACAAGGCCCTTTGACCAAAACGCACTTCTATCCTGTATGGGGCAGCAACAACTTCTCAAAGTATCCAGACCACTTTATCAACACAGATGAGAAGCTTCACAGTAGTCGCAGGCGTATCGTCAACAACGTCTACAGTATGTCCACGATTCTTACTCTCGAACCATATATCGATGACTGCGGTGCCATGTTGATACAACGACTGGATGAGTTCGCAGCTTTAGACACGATGGTCAATCTTGGACAATGGCTGCACTGGTATGCATTCGATGTCATTGGAGAGCTTTTCTTTGGAAAAGCTTTTGGCTTCATGTCGGAAGCTGAGGACCACAAATCATACATTGGATCATTGGAGACACTGGTACCAGTTTTGTGCCAAGCTGCAGTTGCATCTCCTATGGTTCAGCGCATCATCCTTGGCTCTGCTTCAATCAATCCAGCTACAACGGAGGCCATGAAAGCGATTAAGCACATCGAGAACGCTGCAAATCAGAGCGTCGATGGTCGTCTGCAGGATGAGGAAACAGGTAGACAGGATCTGCTGCGTCATTTACTCGAGATCTCAAGGTCAAAGGGCGACAAAGTAGACTTTGGTATCGGAGAAGTGAAGCTTGAGGCTTATAGCGCTTTGTAAGTCACTCGAAAATCGGTTCATTGACCTCGCTGACGTATGTTTAGGTTTGCTGGTGCAGATACAACAGCGATTGGCTTGAGAACGGTCTTCTATCATCTACTCAAGCACCCTAGTTTTCTGGAAGAATTACGCGCAGAACTAGACACTGCAGTTCAAGAAGGTCGCCTCTCAGACCCACCGCGTTTCGCAGAAGCATCCAAGCTTCCACTGCTCACTTCTTCAATCAAGGAAGCAATGCGCCTGCACCCGAGTGTCGCTCTTACAATGCCTCGTATTGTTGGTGATGCAGGCCTCGAAATTGCTGGCACAATTATTCCTCCAGGCTGGAAAGTCGGAATGAACGCTGCTGTGATCGGGCGCAGTAAAGCTGTGTACGGACCCGACGCAAATGAGTTTCGTCCTCAGAGATGGTTGGAAACTGGTGGTGAGATCTTGGACAGGTACAATCTAGTGTTTGGCGGTGGTACCCGGACTTGCATTGGCAAGAACGTAAGGCATCTTCCCACCGCGAGATCTGACTGGTTCATTTGCTGACAGACATCCAGATCTCCCTGAGTGAAATACAC
This sequence comes from Aureobasidium sp. EXF-8845, assembly GCA_024195465.1. Taxonomy (NCBI): domain Eukaryota; kingdom Fungi; phylum Ascomycota; class Dothideomycetes; order Dothideales; family Saccotheciaceae; genus Aureobasidium; species Aureobasidium sp. EXF-8845. Next base: position 3,234 of record SWBH01000212.1, on the reverse strand, counting down.
AAGATTGTGCCTTTGATTATTCGAAGGTACGACATCAGTTTGAAACATCCAGATAGAGTATGGACCACCAGGAATGCTTGGTTCAACAAGCAGGAGGGTCTTGATGTCTTGATTCGTAGGAGATAGTCTAGCTCTGGTTTCGGGGAGAACCAATCATACGTTTCTTCAACCATATCATGACAGAATAGTCCTCAAAACGACGATTTTGTATAATGAGAGAAGCTCTTGTCTGGATTTGCTGGCTGCGTTCCCACTTCTCCAGCTCTTTACATGATCTCGAACAGTAAATCCCCAAGGCCGCATGTAGGAAGGGCTGGGGAAGGCCAGAGTTTCACACCCTGAGCTTGTATTGTGGTTCCAAATGTGAACACTCATTGTTCCTGTGAGATAGGGTGGATCATGACATGTTGAGACATCACAAACGAGGAGACAAAACAGCTCATAAACACTCTTAAATAATAAAGTACAGTCTTGTAAGAGGAGTAAAAATGCATCTACTAGCCCGCTCGAATCTAACATTGCTTCTTAGTGACTTTCTTGATTTCCAACAGCCGATTAACTTCATCCTGGTGCTTGGAGAAATTGTCTAGTGATTCAGCAATTAGTTTTTCGTCAACCCTAGATACAACGTGTGACGACTTACCAACGAGATTGTCCCACATCTTGGGATCATGCTCGTGCTTCTTGTCAGTGTTCCAAGCGAAGTCAGTAATGGTGAATGGTCTTGAGCTCTCGAACATGATCGCGACTGCCCCCCGAGAGATCTGCATCACAGGAGGTTCCTTCTCGGTAGCGGCTTTGAACTCCTCATAAGCAACACCATGTGGAACCATGCCGCATTCGTAGGAAGCACCGCCAGGCTGAAACTCATCAGAACGTCCGCCGTAGTCGCCGTAAAGAAGTCCCATGAACTCTGATGCAACATTACGATGGAAGTATGGAGGGCGATATGTGTGCGAAGCCACATCCCACCTAGGCGAGAAGATGAGGAAGTCGGCAAGTGGTGCGGCAGGATCTCGAGATCTGGCTGTGAGCACGCAAAAGATACTCGGATCGATATGATCTACCGAGATCGAACCAACATTGACAAACTTGGTGAGGTCATATTTGTATGGCACATAGTTTCCATGCCATGCAACCACGTCGAAGGGACTGTGTTGTTGAGTGCTTCGAAAGAGTTTACCACCGAGTTTGTATGTGACGGTCCAGGGCTCTTGCTCGATCTCGTACTTGGCCACAGGATGTAAGAAGTCTCTAGTGTTAGCAAGTCCGTTCGCACCGAGTGGACCTAGCTCTGGGAGTTCGAAATTGGCGCCCCAGATCTCAAGGATGTATCCTCGCGACGGACCGTCAGGCAGGTTAACTTTGAACTTTTGGCCGCGTTGTAGGACCACAATCTCTCCTGGCTGGACGAAGAGCATTCCGAACTCTGTCTGTATATCAAGATTACCCTGCTGCGGACATATGAGGTAATCGCCGTCGGAATTGACGAACGCAGTCTTCTGCATGTCGGAATTCGCAGCGTAGATATGAGTTGCGATTCCCTCTCGCAAAGTGGGTTCTCCAGAACCAGCGATCGTCTTGAGCCCTGCCACGAAGTCGATCCCATCACCATCAGGTATCTCGAATGGAAGCCATGCGAGCTGCGTTGGTGAAAGATGGACTCTAGTGTTACTTGGCAGGAAATTGGCCTCTGTGTCTTTGTTATCCGGAAGTTCCACCTAGCAAGAAAGTCAGACGGCGCAAGTTCCAAGAGCAATTACCACTTACAAAGCCTTGATGAGCTACTGATGGCCTGGCTCGATACAGCCAAGCCTTCTTGTTGAGATGTCTGGGTGCGACGAAAGCCGAAGCTGTCATTTGTTCTGCGTATAATCCGAAGCGCACGTTACGGGGGCTGTTCTGTCCTTGTGGTAGAGTTCCAGGGACAACTTCGCTTGCAAAGCTGCGACACGTAAGCACGAATACATCCTTAGATTTGATCTAAAGACCTGTTATTGAATCCAGATTGATACTATAACTTAATGTCAGTGATACAGTGGACGAATATCATTTGCTTGAGACTCACCTCATAAGGATCGTTCTTCCTGAGCCCAAAAGACGGGATATCTCCATCCTGTTGAGTCTCTGCCCAGTGGAACATATCCTGGTACTCCCGTGGGTTTGATAGATTCTCAGTCATGGCAATCGATGATAGAAGCACAATTCGAGTGCAGTCTGCAACAAAGCTGGGACCCACCTTATGTGAGATATCTATGTTCCAGTGCCATATTGAGTGGGGTCAATCGTATAACAATCGTACCATAGAGCAGTCATGCAGACCGGCGAACAGATGCAAAGACCCACCATCAAGTCACGAGGGGTTGGATAATGGTGTACCCCACACGTTTTGCGGACCAAATCCAGCCAGACCGAAGAGATGTGTGGAACCTTCCCCTATCCAAAGCTATCGATGCTTTGCGACCACTACTCTAGGAAATTATGTGATGGTAGTCGCGGGATCAAGCATAAACAAAGGAAGAGAGTTTGCCCCACATAGTCAAAGTAGGTGATTCGTTGCAATTGACCCACAAATTTTCGAGTTATCCTTCTCGTGCTCTAGCATAGTTCTTCGGCCAACCTGAAGCCGTTGTTGCAGCAGGTTGGATACCCAAAGAACCACTAACCTCCATTATGATTGCTGCTGACCCAGGAAGCCCATTCGAGAAGGTAAGAATACCACAAACAGATACCTGACGTACAATCACTGAATTCGCGCCCAGGTCTTGATCGTCGGTGCTGGCCCTGCCGGACTACTTTTGGCGCTTCTTCTTGCAAAGAGAGGCATTCAAACTCATGTGATCGACTCGGGCGAAGCCTTGGATGATCAACCACGAGCGACACACTACGGAACCCCTGCTGTTCATGAGTTGGCTCGTGCTGGTGTGCTGAACGATATTCAAGCGGAAGGGTTGATATGTCGGCAGTTTTGCTGGCGCAAATTGAATGGAGAGGTCATCGCAGGCTTGGATAGTACCATACTTGATGGCACGATGGATCAAGTTACCTGCCTGCCACTCAATCACGTTAGCAAGATACTTTTAAGGCACATCATGGAGCAGCAAACGGCAACGGTATCATGGAGTCACAAAGTTGTCGACATCGGGCAAACTGAGGACAAGGCATGGGTCGATGTAGAGACTTCCAAAGGATCCAAACGACTTACAGCTGATTACATCGTCGGATGCGACGGAG
>SWBH01000211.1:0-16497 GCA_024195465.1 Aureobasidium sp. EXF-8845 | reverse complement strand
AAACGTCGGTATCCGGCAAGGTATACTAAGTTAACGATAATTATAGCCTCTCGTCTTGACAGTGGATTGCCGCGTTGATTGGCGGACAAGGCGCTAGTTACGATGAATGAAATCAAACCCAGTTGAAAGCCTCAACCAAGGACCACTTCTACTCCACTCGCTTTGATTCGTCGAGACGACAACGACTTGCTTTGCTGCCGTGTTTTTTGCTTTCTCAATCTACCAATTTCCTCTCACTCGGCAACCTCTTGTGATAATAAGCCACCTTCAGACTATCACGCCTGTAATTTGCTGCATCATGTCCGGTAAAGTACACCCCCCTCTCATGCACAAGCACATCCGCGTTGCGCAATAAAAGCGCCCTCCAGGTTCCGTTACAAGGTTCCGAACACGGTCCAGGCTTTAACAGCTCTGTTTCCAATATCACTGCACAAGTCAGTCTTGCTCCAACAGCAACTCACTGACGCGTTTTTGCTTCAGGAAGAGGAAGAGGTGCATATTTCAAGGCCAAGTATGCAGGCAGAGGAGGTCGTGGAGGCCATGGTGCTGGAGATCGTTCTCAACCGTCGCTTGCACAACCATCCAACTCTGGCTCAACGTCCACCTGGGCACAACTCTCGCAAGCCCTAGACTCCATCGATGGACAGCAATACGGTAGGACCTCTCACAGTCTTTCTGTTCCGTTTATGTTTTCTCATCTCCGAGTCAGGCTCGTACAAACGCCTACAGAATGCTCGTTTCCAACACAGCTCGCCGGACTTTACGCTCTCATTGAACCATGTCCAGACAGATGCATATGCGCCGCCTTCGAAGATCAGTATTTCCATGGACTGGGTAAGTTTCGATGTCTGACTCCAACTTCGGGTCTTTCTCAATCGCTCTGAAAATCAACATTGTCTGATTAAGTTCAGAAAACTACTGGTTTTCCAGACGAATACGCAGCGTCCGACATCCGTCAAATCGCTCTGGCAGACTATCTGTCTAGAGCTGCTGCTGCATTCATCCGCACCAAACATATGGACCAGTCTGTAGGATCCGGAAACTCTGGCTGGTCAGGACCCAAAGGTGGAGCATTCAACATCAATGCTCCAGCCCAAGAAGTTCTGCCTCGTACCAGTGCCTTCGTTCTGTCTAGTGGAAACAAGGGTATAGAGATGCGCTTCACAGTCTCCTTACCTGCTCGCGGTCGCACCATCTTAGGTAGGGAAGCGAAGTCAATCTTCTGTGTCAGTCTTCCGGAATTGATCACGAAGACCATGATTTACGCGTCCCACGTTGCCGAAGAGCTCGAGTCGCACATTCATTGTGTTGAGGACCAAGCGTATATGCGATCTCAACTTGAAGCTAAGGGCTTGGTTGCTTTCGTCGGAAATGGTTCTATCCTCCCAAGAGCCAGCGGAGCGTCCGCCCGTGGTATGAGTGGCAAGCACGTTGTACCTTTTCAATCCCCATCTGAACTGGAGATCACCTTAAAGCGTAGGCATGGTCACAAAGTAAAAGGAATGGGTGTAACAAAAGGTGTAACACTACTGACTGGCGGTGGCTATCACGGCAAATCGACCTTGCTTGAAGCTCTCCAGCTTGGCATCTACAACTATGTCCCTGGTGATGGGCGAGAGTTGGTTGTTACCAACCCTGCTACAGTAAAGATTCGCGCCGACGATGGTCGCAGTGTCACAGGAACGAACATCAGTGCTTTCATCAAGAATCTCCCAGGCATGAGAGATACGGATGCTTTCACCACCGACGATGCCAGTGGTTCGACCTCTATGGCAGCTAACATATCCGAAGCTCTCGAACTGGGAGCACAAGTCATCATGGTCGACGAAGACACATCGGCTACAAATCTCCTCGTTAGAGATGAGCGCATGCAAATGCTTATCAAGAACGAGCCAATCACCCCTCTGGTGTCGAAAGTACGCGCACTCTACGACCAGCATGGTGTCAGCACTATCATCGTAGTTGGAGGACTCGGTGACTGGCTGGACATTGCTGACAACGTCATCGGCATGGATTCTTACGTTCCCCGTATGCTCACTGAAGAAGCACGGGAGTTGGCGCGAAGAATGCCTAGGAATGTCGTGCAAGACAAGAAGTACGGCACGATATCCGGTAGAAGTGTCGGCTTCCCGGCAGCGATTCTTCATGACAAGACTCCGTATGCCAAGAGAAAGGAGTTTATCACAATCTATGCCGACCGAGCCATGCAAGATCCTTCGCAGAACGAGGCAGGCATTGACATATCAGGTGTTGAGCAATTGGTCGAAATGGGTCAGACACGAACGATCGCTCACTCCATCCGTGCGCTTGCTATTGCAAAGGATTCTGAACAGTGAGTAACAGTTGAAGAACACATTATGGTAAAGAGCAATGTCGGCTAACGAGAAGGCAGTACACATCTAAGATCAGCATTAACAGGCATCGAGGCTGAGGTTGCTCTAGAGAAAGCCATTCCAGAAAATCTGCCTGGAGGAGATCTAGTCGCGGTCCGTCGATTTGAACTAGGCGCAGCAATCAACCGCATTCGAGGCTTAGAGTCACAAGCAGCAAAAGTGGAGGAGGCTCAGACGGGAGAAGGATCAAGGAAGAAGGCACGCATGGACCTCTGATGAACGGGTCCGGTATGGAGGCTTAGATGTTGCTTGTTGCTAGTAAGAGGCTTACGGAAATAATTGTCGAGGTATGTGGTAACAATTGAGTTTGGTGTCAGGGTAGGCGCCTGATTCTGTCAAGCTCAAGCTTCTCCGCGAATGAGTATCTTAGATGGCCTTTGTTGCCAAACATAGCCACACGAACATCATCTAACAGCACATCTTTACTGAAAGGATATCAAGTGTCGATGACGATCGGACAGAAAGCATCCAAGTCGATAAAGGATAAGTCGGCACAGAACCATGATCCTTCCACCAGTCATGTGCCAAGAGTCTTCTTTGCATAGAAGGCGCCATGGAAGAAGCATATGACATGGCACTGCATTTTACTTGTCAAGTGATCAGTTAGGTGTAGAAAGTGTTGTAGGATTCGGGAGCTTGGATCGCAATGCAGCTGTCATTGAGTCAAGGGTCTTGGTTGGCACGCCGAGATGGCCCGGATTTGCCGGTGAATCTCTTGGAGAGAAGCTCTTTCGTACGAGTAGAGGTAAAGCTTTGGATAGATGTATTCGAACAGTGTATTTCTTCTAGAAGGGGTACACGAGATCAAACGCCCCGAGTGCATCCTCCATGACTGCTGCGCCGATTCTGCCGCTTCGAAAGCTTTGCGCTGTTTAAAATCATTGGTTGAAAGACAGAGATGGGCGACATTCTCGAGATGCAGACGCCTGGGATCTCTATCACTCGGCATCTCGGCATAAGACACTAGAGAGATACAGCCGCCACTAGACCCAAAAGCGTAATCGTCTAAGCTGTATAGAGTAAAGACTATCGTGGAGAGTGTTCCTTCGAGGCAGTTGTTTGGTTCGTTGTTGTCTATCGATCATCATCTCCGTACACCAAGGATTCCAAGGTGGCGTGGGTCGAGTCGATTGTTGCTGGTGTGCCTGTCTGCATGTCTTGTGAGGAGATAGACAAGATGTGACACATATATAACAGGAGCTTTGGTCGCACATTGTAGCTCCCAGATCATACATTTGCAGCTTTAAACTTGTCACTCAGCCGACCATCACATTCCATCACCGATAGCAATAATCAAGACCATTATTTCGCTTACTCGCCACTTCACTCAATCAATAAATCACGACCATCACAATGAACGACGAACATATCCGCTACCAGAACTCCGATGACTTGGGCAAGTCGACTGTCCGTGGCAGCGACGATCCCCTCGTCAAGGTCCAGCCTCCTCGCCGTGAAGATCTCCAGCCTTCTTACGCTTCTGTCATCAAGCCCGACACTGAGGACGACTCCCAGCATGGCTGGTATGGTGGCATGATCAATGCTCTGGGTGCCGTGCTCGGTAACCTAGGAGCTATTCCTTGCTGCATTGTCTGCCCCAACCCCTACAAGCCTGTGTCGCAGGGTAATGTTGGTTTGGTCACCAAGTTTGGCCGTTTCTCTCGCGCTGTCGATCCTGGTCTTGTCAAGATCAACCCTCTGTCTGAGCAATTGATTCAGATTGATGTCAAGATTCAGATTGTTGGTAAGTCATGCGCTGTTCTCACTATAGACTCTTTGCACAAATGCTAATACATGCACAGAGGTTCCTCAGCAGATCTGTATGACCAAGGACAATGTCAACCTTCACCTCACATCTGTCCTCTATTACCGCGTCACTTCGCCTCACAAGGCTGCATTCGGCATTTCCAATATTCGCCAGGCTCTGATCGAGCGCACTCAGACTACTCTCCGCCATGTCATCGGTGCTCGCGTCCTTCAAGACGTTATTGAGCGCCGCGAGGAGATCGCCCAGAGCATTCGCGAGATCATCGAGGACACTGCTTCCGGCTGGGGTGTCGAAGTCGAGTCTATGCTCATCAAGGACATCATCTTCAGCCAGGATCTGCAAGAGTCGCTCTCCATGGCCGCACAAAGCAAGCGTACCGGTGAAGCCAAGGTCATCGCCGCCAGAGCAGAAGTCGAGTCCGCCAAACTCATGCGCCAGGCCGCCGATATTCTTTCTTCCGCACCAGCCATGCAGATCAGATACCTCGATGCTATGCAGCAGATGGCCAAGTCGGCAAACAGCAAGGTCATCTTCTTGCCTGCACCCAATCAGACCGTCCAGCACCAGATGCAGATGGCTGATGCCGTTGGCGAAGGACCTTCTTCGTACCAGCAACAGCATGTCAATACCGATTTCGGCGCAGCCACTGAAGGCTTCCAGAATGCCATCAACAGCCGCGTTGTCGAGAACATGTAGGGTGGCTGCCAGTACGATGCGAGCATGATCATGAGATGTTTTTATGGATACCCCTTGCTTTTCTTCTGCTTTTATATACCATACCCAGCTGTCGCTTCTGTTCTACAATCAATATTTCACTTATCATCCTCTCTCTCTTCCTGTCATGAGTAGTGAATCAGTATACTTTCAAGATGCACAGTATACTTATGAATATCAGTATTGCCAAGGAAATGCCTCAGAATGACTTCTCTGTGTAGTTCCAGCAATATTTCGGAGACCATCGTGCATATGTATGTGTAGCTGTGTTGCACTTGCTAGCTCGAGAAATGATCTAGTTGCCAGTAATAGACCACTCATCTATATTGTCAATGTAAGCGTTACACATGTGCGCTACGCATCGAATACCACGGTCATCTATCTCGACTCTACTCTCTGACATTGAGGCGTCTTGACTTCTTTACCTTTGCTTCATTGCCATAATATCTTATCGAACGGACGCCGGAGATAAGTCCGATGATCAGGGTTGTACCATTAACAAGCAATGTAGAGGCAATATCCTCTGCCACGACCGCAATTTTGATGACTAGGGTATCTTGGCTATCGGTATAGATGGAGATAGCTATCGCCAATATACAGTGAGGTTATTTGGATTGCAGAATAGATACGTGGCTGTCAGATTGAGGTTTTTGTCGTTTTTCATGTTCAATATTTGACGCCTATGGCAATTCACATGGCAATTATGTGTTCTTCTTTCTCTCTATCTGAGATCGAAAATATATAACAGGATCAAACTTGGATTACCGTATTCTAACATAAGTGAGAAAAGGAACCCAAAAGATCCTAGAGTGTTTTTACAGATGATGGAATCAAAAGCCAAGGAGATCTACAACTCGAAAGGCAACGAGAGCTCGGGTGTTTGCAACACTCGCGCTGCAAGATGTGGTTTGGAATCAACATTATCTTGGCTTGGAACATGCCTTTTCTGATCTGTCTGTCTTGCTATTCCGATGCTGTTACGGCATTGTTCGTTACTTCATGACTGCATGGCATATTCTCTGGTGGCCGTTATCCTCATACTCTGCCTCTGACCTATTTTGCGGCTCCAAAATCATCACGTCCTGACCCTTCGAATTTTCCTAGTCGTCGTTGAGCTTGAGTTTCTTAGCCTCAGGCAGACCGTGCTCGCTAGGCTCTGTGGTAGGAACATCGGGAAGATCAAGCTTTTGACCACTCTCCTCGCTCTTGCCTTGGCCCACTTCCTCAGTCTTGGTCTGATCATCGGCTTCAACCTCGAGTTCGCTCTTGATCGAGTCAATCATCTTGTCGTCGCCCTTTGACTGCTTTGTACCCTCCGTCTTGTCCTCGCTGACAACCTGCTCCTTCTGTGCTCCCTCCTCGGTCTCGACGTTCTTGCTCTGGTCTTCGCTGGTTCCGGTCGGTGGGAAGTATTTGCTGTACACAAAGTCAGCCACTGACGAACAAGATTCTCAGAAACAACTCACGGCAACCACTCGTAGTAGGCGTCCTCGTCCTTCTCCATGAAGTTGCAGAAGATGATGTGGTCGAGCTTGTCGGCCTTTGCGTCCGTGTCGAGCCACTTCTTGACCTCGCCGATAGCAGTAGCTGCTGCTTCATTGCTAGGATAGCCATAGACACCAGTGCTCAATGCGCTGAATGCAATGCTCTTGCAACCATTCTCTGCAGCCAAGTCGAGCGAGCGGCGGTAGCATGATTGCAACAGGCTGGTGTGCTTGCCTTGTTTCTTGGTGCGCCAGTAGACAGGACCGACAGTGTGGATGACCTTCTTACATGGCAGTTCGTAGCCATCGGTGATTTTGGCGTCGCCTGTGTCGCAACCGTCGAGGGTTTCGCATTCGCGCACAAGTCCTCTGCCAGCTGCGCGGTGAATGGCACCGTCGACACCTCCTCCGCCCAGTAATGACTCGTTGGCAGCGTTGACGATGGCATCAACCTCTAGCTTTGTGATGTCGGTGCGGATGACACAGATTCTGTCGTTGTAGGCGCTGCTGGCTCCAGGCACTGTTGAAGCGCCCGGTTTCAGGTGTTTGAGCTTGTACAAGCTTGTGAGGGTCGGAATCTCTTTGAGAGTCTTGATGGGAGACATATCGAATTATGATGGATAGTTGCAATATGGTTGTCGATATGAGGGAGAGAGACCAAGTATCGATTTGTTTGTCGCAAAAATGACTGACATGTGAAAGCGCTAATAATGACGCACCCAAAGCTCGGGCCACACCTTGATATCCACCAGCCACATCACTCGTGCCACACACACAAGTGAACTATCTATATGGTCATTTTGATAAGATCGTGTCTGTCTGTAGTGTATGCAATCTATGGTTATCATCTTCCCTTCATGATGTAGTACTTTCCAGAACCTCTATAATGCCAGTTCAACCCATCCATCATCCATCATCGCTCTCCATGCCCACCACCTTCATCCTTCTTAGCCATCCTCTTCAAAAACCCCACAAACCCTCCTCTCTCACTCCCTCCCTGACTCGACTTCCTCCTAGCTCTCATCCTATCCTTCTGCTCCACCCCCTCAGTGTATTCCTCAATAGTCTTGTAGCCAAAGAACCCAGACAAAGTTTGTGCTTCTTCACTGGGTTGCACGTATTTCTTATGCTCGGCCCATTCAGTTAACGCAGCTATATATGCTGCTTCGCTGGGGAAACCTTTGTAAGAGCCAGTTTCTGCATAGGTGGGAAGGATAGTGGAGGTTGTTGTTTGGGTGCTAGGTGTTGGTGAGGGTGGGCGTGCGTAGGATGGTATAGATGTGGATGTAGATGGTTTGGGGGCGTAGTATTCTTGAGTTGATGTTGACTGTGGTTGTGATTGTGTCTGAGTCTCAGTCCGGGCTTGTGTTTGGGTGATATGTCGTGTTGTCTGAGATGGTGTTCGAGAGGATCTCAACAGTGCTGATGGTGTCACCGGTGCTGGATCTCTTCGTGTGTACTCTGGCGGTGGTGCCGGGGGCTGTGATTGTTGCATTGTGTGTGTATGTCTTTCTGCGTATTTCTCGCTCGTCGCAAGAGGTAGTAAAGTGTTTTAATGGTTATCGTGTGATGATCCTTCCAGATAACGGCAACAACAGATTTGTAAACAGATAAATCGAGACTGAATGCAAAAGTGATATAAAGAGAAGTAAACTATTACCTGACTTGATGTTTTACAAACGAAGATTTTTATTATATCATGACCGCGGGCGGTGCCTGCAGCCTTGTAGCAGGGAATTGCTTGTACAACTCAAATAAATGGTGTTTCGTCCAATGTGCGAGCTGGATGGCAGCATGTGTGTGAAATGGTTCCGTCATGATCGACAGTCCAGAGACAACAAAAGCATCTCAGCCGCCAGAGCCGCACGCTTCCATTCTTCTCCAGCCTTGAGATACGAATAGGACAGTCGTCCACATGTCTACTCAAGCATGAAAAGGTACGCTCGTAGAGACGACGACCAGGCTCCGAACAATGGGTGTAGGTTGTACTGTTTCCCTGAGATCACAACATCAGATACCTGTAGCCTGGACTCACCTTCCGGAACCCCTCACGCAGGAATATGCGCCTTCCCGAACCAGACAGGTAGGCAACAACATTGTTAATGATTGGACACGAGTTGGATGATTGCGATGTGGTTATAATATCTTGCAGCCTCAAAACAGCTATCAGTGTATCTTCGTCCGGCCTGCTATCCTCATCCCCATCCTTCTGTCTTTCGTCGAAACATACCTACTTGCGATATGAACACCCTACAGTCTTTGTTTGGAATAGGCAACCAAGTCAAACATGACCAGGATATAGATGCCCAACTGAATAACAACAATGGCTTTCCAGTACCAAATCACACACTCTCCTACTGGCGTTCAGAACTTCATCCAATAGACTCCTACTGTTCCTCCGAAGACCTACCATCATCATGCGACATTGCAATAATTGGAGCAGGTATGACTGGAGTCAGCACAGCATACCATCTTTCACGTCTCCACGCCGCAAACCCCTCCGTGCAAAAACCATCAATAGTAATCCTCGATGCCCGAGAAGTCTGCTCAGGAGCCACTGGTCGAAACGGGGTATAACTCACCATCCCTAAACCCTGCCAACTTGAAACTGACGTATCATGCTACAGGGTCATTCAAAAGTCCAAGCCTTCACAATGGAAAAACTGCTCAAAGAACACGGTCTAGAAGCTGCAAACTCCCTCGCCGCATTCGTAAAAGCACAACAATATCACATGAAAGATGTAGTAGACAGAGAAGATCTAGACTGTGAGTTTGAGATGAGAAGAACCTATGACGTCTACATCGACGAGCAAGATGCAAAAGAAGCAGAAGAGTTATATTGTACAGCTATAACAGAAGGACATCAATGGGCCAGAGATCTCGATTTTGTGGGACACGAGTTTGTTGAACAGGTATTGTTGACTTTTGTACATCCTTTTGATCATCAGTGAAACTTACGAGATAGATCACGTCGATTCAAGGTGCAAAAGCTGCAATCAGTATGCCAGCATGCAGCCTCTGGCCCTACAAATTCGTCACTCAGCTGCTTTCCAAACTAGTAGATTCAGGAGCAGTAACACTATATACCCACACACCCATCCACTCCATCACTTCTACCTCTCCCTCATCATCAACCCTACACACCCCTCACGGCAACCTCGTCACCAAAAAACTGATCTTTGCCACAAACGCCTATACCTCAACAATCTGTCCAAGCTACAAAGGAAACATCATACCCTACAAAGGAACAGCCTGCCACATTGCACCTCCAAATCCGATATCACCCCATCTGAGTCACACATATAATATCTACAACGCCCACCCTACCTCTGATGCAACGAGAGTAGACTATCTAAACCCTCGACCAGATAGTGGTATCGTAGTAGGTGGTGGAAAACACCTCTATGCCTCTGACCTACCTCTCTGGTACAAGAACACAGATGACAGCACACTCCTTCCCGTCCGTCCCTATTTTACCAACTACATGCAACGTACATTCAAAGGCTGGCAAACCTCAAAAGCAAAGATAACGCACTTATGGACTGGTATACAAGGAGAAACCAAAGACGGGTTTCCCTACGTAGGGAAAGTTCCTGGCAAGGAGAATTGGTGGATAGCCGCTGGATTCAATGGTGGTGGTATGACATTCATCTTCTCATCGTCGATGGGATTAGCGGAGATGATAGAAGGGAAGAGTTTTGACGACACTGGGTTGCCGAGGATGCTAGATGCTGCGAGGATGGAGGGCTGAGTTACTGTTGCTGGATGTGGTCTCACCCTTGCAAACAGACATAGTGTCCAAAATAATCTTTTTTGCGCAGGAGGATCTGTTGCACTCACTTTGAACTTGTGGCTTAGGAAACTGTGTTCGACGTACAAAAAAGGAGTCTGGAGAAACATACTGCTAGGGAAGAGAGATAAAGCATGCTGCTTTGCATCTTTATTGTCCTCGTGATGATGTTCACTTGATATCAATATGAGACTATGCAATGGCTGGTTCTATACATAGTCGACGATTCAGGGGCGAGCAGATTATCTTAGGCCGGGGCAGGTTACTTGTGTTCACGATAGGATGAGAAGAGAAAGGAAGACAAGGATGTGATTAAATTGTCTCGAAAGGAGTGTGTCTGGAAGATATCTCAAAAGAATGTATTAACTCTTCAACCCATCATAGTAAAGAACAGACAACAGGCAAACCCTCTCAATGGAAGTAGGACAAAGATCGACGGCTCAATCTCAACCTCTTAAGTAAGAACAGAGGAAACAAATGCGCGCACTCGATTCCTGAGCTTGCCTTTCACAGCGGAAGCAGAAGATCCTGTTCGTGGTTCGGCATCTCTTTGTGGCGACCCAACGTTCCTTTCTAGTGGTGGCTCTGCGTTCCTTTCTACTGGTGGGTCGACAGCTCTTGGTAATGGTGGGTCGGCGTTACTTTCTGCAGGTGACTCGGGAGTTCTTGGTGATTGTGGTCCGCCAGGTCTTCCTGGAGACGGGTTGCCACTTTTCTTCTTCGGATTTTTGAGATGCTCGAGGAACTTGGAGACTCTTGTCAGGGGCTTTGGTCTGCGGTCACGCTGCGGCTTGTCTTTGCTCCCGTCCTCCTTACTCCCGTCCTTCTTGCTCTCGTCCTTCCTGCTCCCATCCTCCTTGCTCCCTGTGTTGCCAGGTTCTTCCGCGGGTAGATCGAGAATCACTACACCGCGGTTGACGCCGGCCTGCCAACTCGAAGCCCTTCGGGTTCGAGCATTGGCACCAAAGAAAGCGATTAGTGTTGGATCACCAGCACTCCCAACTCTTGTCCTGCCATCTGCTCCAGTTTGGACGACTTCGTATTCGGGGACTGAAAGCAGGAGGTCCTCGTAACGAGACTTGGCCATACAGTACTTGACCCGAGCAGCAGTCTGCTCAACCTTGGCTAGATAGGAATCAGCGCGAGCGGCTTGAACTTGGGCTTGATCGCGTTTGGCATGAGCAGCTTCAGTAGTTGCGTTGTAAGCTTCAACAGCTGACTGAGCGTGTGCGACCTCAAATCTGGCAGACTCGACGGCAGGATTATCCTCAGGATTATCATCAACTTTTTGGGCAGCATCATATCGAGCGGCAACAAGCAGTGCCCGAGCAGTCTCAAGGCGCTCGCTTACATTGCCGAGGCGAGTGTCGGCAACGTCGGCGACTTGCTGCGCAGTCTCGTAGGCGGCTCTGTCCTTTACTGCAATGCCACGGGCGATTATGACAGCAGCGTCTGCCTGATCCGGCGTTATTTCGAGATGGTCTGGTGTTATCTGCAGTGTGTTGCTGTCCGTTAGTGCCATTACAGTTTGCACTGATGTCGCTGCACCTTGAGCTGATGACGGTCCGGTCTGAGCTGATGATGGTTGTATCTTTATTTTGCCAGCTCGAACAGATGACATCCCAGCATGAAACGGTGGCGGTGAGGTCGGAACCGGAGTTGGTACGACAGAGGCTGCAGCAAACTCAAACCTCACTAATTTGGTCGCAGTCTGGTTTGTCGAATTCTCAACCTCCTCTTGTGCCGTCCCAGCCTGCTCACCAGTATCTGCGGCCTGTCCTGATGCCGTTCCGGCCGGAATAGGTGTAATCTCATCCGGGTCAGCAGAAGTCGACGTTACAGTTGCGTTAAGAGACATCTCGGGCTCGCTGAACTTTCTCCTGACAAGGGTACTAGAAGAAGGACCACAAGTACACTAGATGCGGCTGCAAATTGAACAGATCCAGTCGATTTCGGCGTTGGATGGATCAGAGTTGACTTGCTGTGGCATGGGAAGAATGGGGTGAGGGATGCTTGTGATGAGATGGAAGAATGGATGATAAAAGCGGTGAGATGGAGAAGTGATGCATGAAGCCAGCGGTCGGAACAAGTAAACAGTTGGGAAGCTGACGAGACGGAAGGGGCAGTGGTGGTTGCTCTTGCCTGGACCCAGAAAGCACAAAGGTCGACGGAATCCCAGCCCAGTCAAGCTTCACAGTCAGCCTGAGATGAAGGAAGGATGGACAAAACAGACATCTCGATTAGTCTTTGGGGGAATATACAGAGACACGCGAACGAGAACAAGCAAATCACAACAACCTAAATGTACCAAAAGGAAATTAGAAAGACAAAGAAACGAGATATACATGTGCAGTCGCAAAAGAACAAGATCACTCCATCAAGAGGATCAATATTACATCCTCTTCTTCGCTGCCTCTTCTTTTCCTTCTCTTTCAAAAACAAGTACTGTGGAAAACATAAACAAGAATTACTTAGCCTGGTAAACACCAGCAACAACTCTCCTAATCTCTGCACACCTCTTCCAATTCTCAGCACTTCCCAAGCTCTCATCAGCAAAGGGATCGGCTTCTTTGGCTTCTTCCTTAACACTGACGCCCAATCCTGTACCCAGGTCTGCACCGACGACTTCCCATTTTGCCTCAATGTGACCTTGCTTAGCTTCTCCTTCTGGTGTCTGGAAACGCGCAAGCAATTTGCCAGGAGTAGAGGAAAGAGCGATGTTACCCAACTGCCAGTAGATCAAATTCTTGGTCTTGTCGAAAGTACCGACTGGCTTGGAGAGACAGGCGGAGGCCTTGGAGGTGGGATCGAGGTAAAGCATCAAGACCACATTTTGTAAGGTGACACTGCTTTGACCAGGGGGCAGAGTGAACGCAGGGTTCAGGCTGTAACTGAGAATGGCGGACGTTTGTGTGGGTTCAATCTTCCAAGCAGGGGTGAGGAGAAGGGGTGCAGCTGTTGCAGCAGGAGAGGAGACTTGGTACTTGAATGCCACGGCTGTCTTGGAAATACCACCAAGGTTGACGCTGTATTCACCAGATTGCCCGGCAGCAGTCAAGAAGGCAGGATTAGGAGCCACCTTCTCCAGATTGGTGAAACCGTCTACGCGAATGCTCTCGTGGCCGAAGGGCGATATGAAGTCAGTTGGGTTGTATGCGAGAGCGATCTCACCAATTGTGGTGCTGCGAGTCAGCTGTCCTTGCTCAAACCAAACGCTCACAGTCTCGATGATAGAACTGTTGAGGCCAGGCTCGTGCATTTCGGGATGCTTGTTGGTCTGGCTCTGCGAACTGCTGAGAGAGCGACCAGATCGGATTGAGCCCGCATCGTAATCACTTTCGCCAACTCGCGAGGCTGGACGTGCAAAGATACTAGCTGCGGTGGCCTGAGCAGAACCATGGAAGGGCGAGAAGGTAGACGAGGCTGAGGTGAACATGGGCGATGAGGGGCTCTGTGCAGATGGCAACGATGAAGTCGAGATCTCCAGTGGTGCGCGCGTTGTCTCTTGAGTTGTCTGGAGCGGAGGCGAGATGGTACGTACAGGCCCATCTTCGGTAGTGATATCATGGGTTGTGACTGGAGATTGACCATAGACACTGGCACGCATGTCACGACGACCACGAACAGTGCCCGCCCTACGCGAGGTAATTGGAGGAGCTTGCATCTTGAGCGTGTTAGCCATGCTGCTAAGGGCAGCGTCTCCACCCTCTTCAGCGATGGGAGCATCGCGGATATCCAGCTTGAACTGGGGCTGGTTGGCGTCATTCGCTTCACTGGCCTCTCGCTGGGCTTGCGAGATGGCATCGAGGGCAGGCGGGGGCTCAGAGAAGCCTTGATTGTCGCGAGTAGGCTATGGTCGTTAGTCACTGCGCATCATGCGATATGTTCACAGACTCACCTCGATAGGTTGCGAGTGTTGCATAGGTTGAATAGGCTGAGAAAAGTCGGAAGCGAATGGCTGCGAAGAAGACTGGAGAGGCAATGTTGCTTGCGACGGCTGCAGAGGCTCCTGCAACTGCGATGTGTTAGTCTGCTGGTAAGGTTGGTGGCTTGGTTCGGGAGCAAGGCCAGCAGCAGCCAGAGATTGGGCAGAACCATCAATGGGAGGCAACTCCTTGTCGCCGTTCGAAGTCGCGCCGCGGTACGATGAGTCGGTATTGCTCGTGATGGTGCGCAGGGGAGAGCGAGGGCGTGAGGACTCTTCATTCTCCTCCAACGGCGTGGGCAAGCCTGAATTGCGTCCAAATCTACTGGAAAGCGAGTTGAAAGCCGATGGTCGGGAAGGCTTACGCTCTGGCGACTCAGACACTCTGTCAGGAATGACCATCTTGCTCTCGCGATTCTTGTTGCGTCCAAGCAACGTGCCCAGTCTCTTCAAACCGCCCTTGGAGCCAGACTTCTGCTTCTCGGGTTCTGCAAATCGCTCCGATGGTGCTGCGAGCTGGTCAGTCTATCTCCACTATCATCTCAGCACTATCAAGCTTACCAGTTCCCGAACGCATACTCGCCCCATCATCGTGGTGAGGAGTAGGAGCCAGCGAAGGTGGAACGAATATGGATTGGCGGTTTCTGACTTTCGTCTCTTTGGGCACCACGTCTCCGCTTGAGACACGCAGAGCGTACGTCCTGATCTCGTCCGCCGTCTCAATGTTCAACAAGATGTTTAGCACGGATTCAGCCGAGTCCTTCATCTTCTCAATGGCGTCAATCTCATGCGTTTGGAACTGAGTAAGTACGTCTCTCAGGTTGTTGCATCTGGCTTCGTCGAGAGATTGCAGTGACTCAAAGACGTATGGTGACTGGGAGGTCCACTGCGACTGGGCGCCCTCGAGTTCGTTATCAGCGCGAGACGCGTTGTTGGAGCCCTTGCTGTTCAGACGTTCCGACTTTTTCTGCGCATTCTCGACGTCGCGAGCCATAGAGGCGAGGTTGCCTTGGATGGTCGACATGGCCTGCATCTCGCGATTGGTCGAGCCAAAGTCGCGTAGGGGTCGTTCGACATCGACTTCGATTCTCTGGGCCAGCACTTGGTGCGATTCGGCCAGTGTCTCGAGGGCGGAGGTGAGGGTCGTCCATGGTACGGAGAAGACGCTGAAGCAGCGAATGTCAGCAATTGTCTGCTCGTTGTTGGGCAAGGTAGCGGTACCCGAGGTCCTGGATTGAGTCGCCAGGAGGTGATCGCCTTGCGAGCTTGCGTAGACCGGTCGAGTACTGTTCCTCGAGTCTCCTTCGTTCCTGGTGTGTATGAGCTCTTGTCGTGTCTGAGCGGTTGCTCGGGAGATGGTCTTACTTGGAGCCAGTCGGCAATGTCGGAATTGAGACGACCGACTTGTCGAACGCGATCATTGAGAACATTGATGGCCTGGCCAGGCTCGAGAACGGCCTGCGAATGCAAGTGTTAGCCCTTGCGCAAAGGGTCTTGGCTTCTTGTTGTTCGCCAACGTGTTGTGGGCATTGTTGCGTCGGCGCAGCACGGAAAGACATACCACCATGGTTGGATACTCTTGCCTATCCATTGCGACTGATTTGCGCTACGACAAAGACCAATACAGGCAGGTATGAATAACTTGGCCCAACGAGAGTGTGTTGTTTAGGTTCCTGCAAGAGAGGCAGGCACGAACGAACCGCTGCTCCCGGCGCGTCCGAATCAACGTCATTAGCCGGCCCGGTTTGCTCTCCACACGTTCTACACCTCGGGACTTTTGCTATGAACCATTAGGAACGTGCGAAGCCTTGGCACCGTCTGAGGGGTCTGGAAACATAAAGTGCAAAGAGCTTCATACAAGACAGAATAGTCAGTCAGGCAAAAAGAGAGAGAGAGAGAGACATGGAACGAGAAACAACTCCAATGTATCGGTCGCTATGCATGTCGTACAGGCAGACAACAGAACGAGAAAAGCATCAACACAACCCAAATTTTGAAAAGAAAGAAAAAGAAAGAAAAAGCACAACGATCCGGTTCCATGCTTGGTTCGCCATCCAAAGAGATCAAAACTCCGCCTCTTTGACCACCCCTGCTCCTCGCAGAATGAACCTCGCATGTTGATGGTAGGATGGACAGAAGATGACAGCCGACCCAAACCAAAAGCAGTCCGCTAAAATATATCATTGCAACACCCTTTGCGCCTGGTGACCTCCGTCTTGCCCGAGTCATCATTGTCTTGATGGTGGCATATTCCACCGAGTGTACCTAGATCCGCGACTTGACTCTCATTTCTTCAACTTCATGAACTCGATGGGCTGTTTGGGGTCCGCCGGATCCAGGTATGTCAACATAACGTTGCTGAGCTCCTTGAAGTCGACTGGCTTGGTCACATAGCTGTTGAACCCTGCTTCTACGCATTTGGC
>SWBH01000210.1:0-16564 GCA_024195465.1 Aureobasidium sp. EXF-8845 | reverse complement strand
CGCCATGAAACCAGGCAAACCAACCACCTTCGCCACCATCCCCGTAAAATCCAACGACGGCTCTCGAGTAGTCAAAGCCGTCTTCTCACTACCCGGAAACCCTGCCAGTTGTGTCGTCACCTATCACCTTTTCGTTTTGCCTGCACTGCATAAACTTGCTGGTGTAGAACCTAAAGGCTGTGCTAGGGTCAAGGTGTTGCTTGATGGTGATGTCAAGTTAGATAGACAGAGAGATGAGTTTCATCGTGCGGTTGTCAAGGCTGGTGCTGATGGCTTGTTGCATGCTGTTTCCACTGGTGGACAAAGGAGTTCGAGGATTGGAAGTTTCAAGGGTGCGAATGCTTTGTTGTGTCTGTCTGCTGGCGAGGGTGTGATGAAGAAGGGGGAGATGGTTGATGCGTTGTTGATGGGTAAGTTGATTGGTGATGTTTGATAGGTAGGGTGGTAGAAAGGTGAGAGAAATAAGTACTTCTGGCTTCCGACCGTAGACTTTTGGAATTCGGTGTCTCCATCAGTATCGTGAGATTAGGTAGCTCTTTCTTCTTCTTCCTTTAACCGATAATAAATGTCGTTTGTGCCGGTGATCTTCTGGTTAGTTGGAGCTGGAACCAGATCACGTGGGGCTAACGGTCGTTACCGCCCACTATCTTTTGGAGTAAGGCAACAGACTCACTCTGTGGGCACAACATACCCTTCAAGAAATATCCGTCTCTTGGACCATGATGCGCAAGAGTCGTTTCCGTCCGTGTGACGTTTGTAGATCACGCAAAACTCGTTGCCATCCACGAGAGGGTGCGTCTTGCGAATATTGCACATTACACCGAAAGCAATGCACTTTCGACCAGACGCCAGCCGTGCGTCGGAGAGCATCAGAGAGCAATGCGACAATTCCGTCTTCTGTCGGAGAAGCGGGTGTTGGTGTGGATGTACCGACGTCAGGGGTGTTGAGCACGCCTGCAACGTCGGAGATCCCATCAACGAGACAGCCCGCGAATGCAAAAGCCAACTCGCTAGGGTTCTCGCAAGATCGATTTGCAGAGCTTTACGGATTGAGTAGCGATATGGAACCGATCCTGATGGTAAGGCTGCATATGACGAAGGTACAAGAGTTTCCAAGGTTGATGTGTCCGACAGCGTCATCGACCATACGATCCGATCCATCAGGAATACCGCCTTGACACTCATAGCATTCGCAGGGTACTCGATCAGGATGACGGTTGTCAGGCATATCCGTTGACGTTCCATGTGGTTGAAGATAGCAGTATCAAAACACCAGCGGTATATGTGACCGCCGATGCCATTGAGACCTGCGTTCGGCCATATGGTCCCTCGCTCGTCCATCTTTTTTGGAAGATGGTGCAGCCGTCATACCCGATTCTGTGTCAGCAGACCTTCATGTCGGCTTACTCTAAGTCATACCGCGAGATATCGCCTTCTCTACTTGGCGCAGTCTACTTGTTGTCGTCAATGTGGTGGTCTTATGACACCGCGCTCAGTGTTAGAAAGGAGCCGGACGGTAGCAGTCTTCGCGAGCTAACCCTCAATGCGATCTTGGAATCTTACCACAGACCACGGCTGTCCAGTATCCAAGCAATTCTTTTGTATCTTCAATGCAAATCTGAGGATCCGCTTAATCCTGACCACACGTATGCGTGGGGCCTGATCTCACAGGCGCTTGCGATATCCGAGTCGCTCGGGCTTCACCTGGATGCCTCTGCTTGGAAAGTACCAGAGTGGGAAAAGGGTTTACGAAAACGTCTGGCTTGGGCGATCTTCCTGCAAGACAGGTGGACTTCCATCGCTTTCGGCAGACCACCCCACATCGATCGGTCTTATTGGACAGTCAAAGATCTCACCCTGGAAGACTTTGATGCTGTTGGGACTGAGTACGGCGACGCAGGTGCGTATCAGCTTGCGGGGGTTCATCAATTCATCAACATGGTCTCGCTGACTTTCATTTTGTGTCGTGTGCAAACGGAATTCTTGGCTGCCACTGGTACGTCGACACAAGACGTAACAGACTTACTAGCAAGGGCTTCCCCGATACTGAAGTCTCTTGACTCGTGGCAACGGGACTCGTGTCAAAATGTTCGAGTGGATGTAAGATATCAGCGTCAACTCAACCCACACGGTATGATATGGCACTAGATTGCTCTACATCAGGGTTGAAGCTGATCCTGCCCAAAGCGTGTTTATATGTCATGTACCACGGCGTGACCCTGAGCTTACTTCGTCGAATGTTAAGATCAACTGTACTATCGAAAACGCCAAACTTCCTCGAAACTGTGCTACAAGCTAGGCAACTGAGCCGTGAAGCTGCTCAATCAGCTCTGAGCACAATTGAGGCACTTCGTTCTGATCACATGGAAGCTTTCTGGCATTCTGGCAAGTCATCATTGACCTACATATCATCAGCATACTGACACTGACATCTAGCAACCCCGTATGTCTTCTCGCTAATCGGGTCGTTCATGACACTTTTGCTTGTTACAGCGTCGGCACCTCAGGAACGATTACACTGGCAAGATCAGCTAAATTCATACTTATGGACCCTGAGAACGATGAGCAAAAGCAGCGAGCCAATGCGCTATGCCGCGAACCGCCTCGAGGGGGCCATCCTTCGAGGCCTGGAGCATGCTCTTGCAGTCAATGTGGACGAACCAAGTTACGCTCAACTACAACACGGCGACCGGTTTGCGGAACCATTCTTCGCAGACGCAGATCGCTTCGATCTATCCTCTGTTGAGCTGGGGTCGTTTGACTGGCTAGGTAGTATTGAACCTGGCGACTTGGTATAGTTTCCACCTGTTCGGTGGTATGTACAAGCTTGATTTAAAGGCCAGATACTGGATGTCTATTTCAACCTGCAAAACACACCTGACATCAGATCTTGAATGGATCCTGGACGCCTTTCTAACTCTCTATGACACATGTTGATATCTTGTCTAGCACCACTTCTCCATCCTCCACGAATACTGAATACGCGATCAGACTTTGGCCATCCTTTTGTGCATGGTGCTCATCCGTCATAGATTTTCCCAACTCTGGAACGATTCTGTAGCTCATTGCTCTTCCTCCAAGGAATATCTGAACGGTGTCGTCTATCCGGATCACTTTGATCGGATCTTGGAGTCTGAGTCCAGTGTGCCGTATGATCTCTGGACCATCGATTGCGCGTGGGATGTACAACCCGTACTGGTCGGCCCAAAAGTCGTCCAAGGGCGGCAAACTTGTGAGTAAAACCGCCTCAAATGTTCCATCATTCGAGCGGATGAAGCGTAGTCGATGACCACACATGTTTGGATCAGCGTCGAACACCAGACCGAAAGAGTGTGCATTCATGGTCTGGATCGTGAATGTTAAACAATGCAAAGTGGATGGGGATGGTACCACCATGTTGCCCAGAGAATGGTAGTAACTTGACCCGAGGCTTGAGAGATGTAGCTTGGGGGTTTCCAGAGGACGCGCAAAGGAGAGCATGCCCGTGTCCAGAATCCCCGTCTCAAGCAAAGGTGTCGCCAGATCAATACGAAGGGTGCCATCGGCTCTAGCCGCGACCTCGCGCGGAAGAGCCATATCACCGCCCCACAGCCATTTCTTGTCCGTCCTGCTGTAGTCTCCGATCCATCCGAAGAAAATGCGCTTGGTAGGGTCACCTTGCTTCGCGCACGATTTGGCGGCATACCACCTCCTTCCATCGAGGCGACCATTGGAGCCGTCCCCGGGGATTCTAAAGGGTCCATACGGGAAGTCTGCGATGCGATACACTGTACCTGCGTCGGGAGCTTGGAAGCGAGAGTAAACAAGATACCATTTTCCGTTACCCAGAGTGAACAGCTCAGGACACTCCGGACAGTACATGTCGTTGGGCATGTAGAACGGCTTTGCCTGGAGCTTCCAGCTATCCATGTCGGATGACCTCAGCAGTGCGAGACACCCTCGAGTCCATCTTGATCCTGCGGCAAGGCGAGTTCCAAGTAACATCCAGAAGAGACCCTCTTGCTCATTAAAGAACACGTAAGGATCGCGGAAGTCAATATCCTCGTACATTGCTCTCTCTTCCGGTGTGCAGACGATCTTGATCTCCTCATAATTCTTCTGGAACATTGACCCATGTCTATCTTCCGATTGGGCTTTGAGTATCTTCTGTTGCCCATCTTTGGCTAGGTTGTAACCTGTGTAGAATATGCAAAGCTTGCCATCAGGCCCGACTACAGCCGAGCCTGTCCAGGCGCCGTCTGTATCTGCTCGGTCTCTGGAGTGTAGACCAGGTTGTATGACAGGAGCAAGATCGCGATGCCATTGAATCAGATTGAATGACCTGATTCTGGACCATGTGGATCGCAGTCTCGGAGGATGATGAACAGTATTAGCGGGTGTTGCCAGGTGAAACAGATGATAAACATCATCGATGAGCAGGGGGATTGCATCAGCTGAAGCTTGCTGTGCAGAAGGTCGTCTGTAAGTACCGGAATGTGCTAGGACGACTGACAGGTTGGATTCTGTAGTAGCCGGCATGTTGATTACAGGAACTGTTCTGGTAGTAGCGACAGGACAGGACACTTTATACCATTCGGGAGCCAGGAAACTTGTGTAAGTAATAGAAGAATACCCGTAAATTGGCAAGCATGATAAGAAGGGCAGCGGTGTGATACCCTCACGCTCTCTCCATGATGGCCGATGAGCTTCGGCGAAAGCAGCTTCGGGCAGAAAGCATCGGGCCGGTATCCTCGGGCCTAGATATCGGCCCGTCGGCCCTCTATGTCGCTAGAAGGTGTGAGCTGCTGTTGCTCACTCACCTCCAGGTTCTACCTCCACATTTGCATCTCCACATGATTCCACCGTTCGTGCTGCTAAAACTAGTGCGTATGTCTCTTGCACCCGATCCTCGGTAGAGTGGCTCCAAAGCATAACGACCGCCGACTACATAAGCACGCCGAATGCCGCTGCGATTGCCATATAATACTATACGCTCCGATTATTATCATCACCTTTGCACTCAAACTAGAACTACGATGGTCAGCAAACCACAGCACGTGTATGCATGGCTCTTTTGCGGCTTCGCTGCGCTAGGAGCCTGTATCTACGGTTATGATGGTGTCTACTTCAATGGTGTCTCGTCCTTGGTCAGTCCTCCATCATCAGAACTTCATGTACACATCCCTTACAATGACTAGGACATCTTCGTTAAGCACTTCGGCACTGAGCAGATTGATGGCCAATACAAGATCTCGCCATCAGAGCTCTCGGTCATGACATCCATGATCAATGTTGGTGAACTAGTTGGGTCTCTCTCAGCTGCCCCTCTCAATGATCTGTTTGGACGCAAGATTGTTTTTCTGATCGCCGCAACCATGCTAGTGATCGGTGTCGTGCTTCAGTTGGTGACTTCATCCAGCAGAAGTCTTATTACCGTCGGGAGAACTATCATGGGACTTGGCGTAGGAGCTTTCTCCTCTACCTCCCCGCTGTACATCGCTGTGAGCACTATCATCAGAAAGCATAATGATGATGTTTCGCTGATATCGATGCGTGTATAGGAAGTCGCCCCAACTTCGATTCGTGGACCTCTGTTAATGTGCTGGCAGTTGACCATCTCCTTATCACAGATTGTCGCAGCAGCCATCACGAAGGGCATAGAGTCAAATCAAACCACTCTCGCGTACCGTCTTCCAATCGGGTTTCAGCTTCTCTTCCCAGCGCTTGTCTTTGCCTTTATAATCTTCGTCCCAGAGTCGCCAAGGTGGCTTTTGAGAGCGGGCAAGGCCGAAAGAGCAGAAGCTGCCCTCCGTGCCATCCATAGAGACGACGCGACATACAACCCCGAGCAGGATATCAGCAATCTCCGGGTGGCCATCGACACTGAAGAAGGTCTCGCAGCCGAGTCTTCATGGTCGTCGTTATTGACAGATCCCATCGAAAGGCGCAAGCTTGTGTTCTCGGCCGGTGCTCTGATCGCACAGCAAATCAATGGTATCCAATGGTTTTACTACTTCGGTACTGTATTCTCCAAAGCTATCGGTCTAAAGGATCCTTTCTTGATGACGGTTATTGTGTTCCTCATACAGATTGTAACAGTCTTCTTGGCTGTGCTTTTCGCTAACAAGATCCCACGTCGACCACTCTTACTTTCAACTACTGCAATCATGACCGTCTCAATCTTCATCGTAGGATGTTTGAGAATCCCTGGTGGTGATGTGAGTCCGACTTTTGGCAAAGTCATCATATCATTCGTGATTATCGAGATCACAGCATTCAACTTTGCTTGGGGCCCTCTGGGCTGGACGATAGTGAGTTTTGTACCATAATTCGCTACGGCATAGTACACAGACTCCTATACTAACAAGCTCCAGGCATCCGAGATGGCGGTTGGACGGAACAGAAACAAAATCTATGCAGTCGCAGTTGCAAGCTTTTGGATTACTGTCTGGGCCACGGTCTTTACTCTCCCATATTTATACTATTCGGCGGGTCTGGGTCCAAAAACTGGATTCATATACACTGGTCTCTGTTTTGTATCCCTCTCATATGTCTACTTTTGCGTGGGCGAGGTGACTGGACGTACCATGGAGGAGATCGAAGGGTTCTTCGCCAATGTGAGCTCAACATCTACACGTACATCGTTTACCGCGCAATACTGATCATAAACTTATGCGAAGGGTATCCCAGTTAAGCAATGGAAATCTCAGCCACCAGCTCAATCTCTAGAAGACACCAACTCTATATCCAAGGAAAGCGTTCAGAGGTCTGAGAAGGTCTAATAGACAAGCTGATCCGCCAAAGCTCCTCGAATGCGTGTTTTATTCTTCCGGATCTGATTCAGGAGGCGGATGTCGTCGACCGTCGTTGAGGTGAGGGGAGAGAAAAGGAGAGGGTATATACGGTATGTTTGGCTCGATCAGTCGCTTCTCAGCTACCCTGTAGTAGGCGAGCGACTTTTCTAGCATCTGTCTGCTTCTACACACTGTATTTCTTGCTTTTTCCTTTTTTCTTCTTGGATGATTCAAAGATTCAATGTCTCCATCAGGATTGGATTTTCAACCTCCCTTCTTCCTCCTTCCGCTCGGGCCCACGTGTCTCGTATCAAGAATCTCAGCTCATACCACGTTCTTCTATCACACCATGTCCTATCTCAATTACTATCGGGACCGAGGGTATCCTTCTATCTTACATTCATTGTCTGACTCTATAATTCTAGCTCGCTACATGAGGATTCAAAGATACAGTGTGGAGACGTGGCCGGAGATAGTGACGGGATATTCGAGATTTTTGGATCCTATGTTCCTTTCCCCAACCACGTCCATCCTATCTCCGAACGCTGGGACAATCATCGAGCAGCCACAATTTTTATCTCCGCCGGCGTCTGCTCATCATCAACTCTCGATCTCGTCGAAGATGGCCTCAACACACGTCAATCTTTGCCTCAGCATACACGACTCCAACTTATTAATCTCGTCTGCGTCTTGTCAGCCATGATTTCTGACCTCCTAAAAGTGTTCGGGAAAGCGCTCAAGTACTTCCTACCATTCTCGATTCAACTACTGCGACAGAAACTCGAAGCCATTATACACCGATGGACGTACAAGCAGGTTAAATCACCGAAGAATGTGCTCGTCATCGGCGGCTCTTTCGCAGGCCTTCAACTGGCCACCAGACTGGGTCATACTTTGCCAACTGGATATCGTGTGATTTTGATCGAGAAGAACTCGCATTTCAACTTTTCGTTCAATTTTCCACGGTACTCTGTGCTCCGTGGCCATGAATCTCGTGCCTTTATCCCCTACGACGCTTCTGGAAATGACTGCCCGCCAGGGATATTCAAGATTACTCAAGGTATAGTCACAAGTGTCGAAGAAGACTTTGCGCAACTTGACACAGGCGAAAGAATATCCTACAGCTACCTCGCCATCGCCAGTGGTTCATCTCAACCCTTGCCTGCAAAAGTTACCTCCAGCAACAAAGCAGAAGCATGTGAAGAGCTTCGAAGCGTTCAAGAATCCATCAAAGCAGCGAAAACCATAGCCATCATTGGAGGTGGAGCTGTTGGTGTGGAGATAGCTACGGACACCAAGTCTTACTACCCTGAGAAGCAAGTCACGATTGTTCATTCTCGTCAACAACTCCTACCACATTTTGGTTCCCGTCTGCATGATTATGTCAGCGAGAAGATCGTGAAGATGGGTATATACTTGCAACTCGGCGAACGTCCGCACCTTCCTTATGAGAAAGGAAGTTCCCAAGGTCTCATCACAGATGGTACATTATTTTTTTCCACAGGGGAGCAACACTTCGACCTCATCGTACAACCATCCCCATAAATCAACATCAGTATAAACAGCACCACTAACACATTTCCAGATTCCCTGTACCGGCCAGCTTGCAAACTCATCATTCCTCAAACCTCTATCTCCTGACAGTATATCGCCAACCAACAACAGAATCCTCGTCAAACCCACGCTACAACTCCAAGACCCCAAGTTCCCACATATCTTTGCACTAGGCGATGTAGCAGAAACAGGAGGTCCAAAGATGGCTCGTGCGGGCCTTATACAAGCGGATGTCGCTCAGCAGAATATCGTTGCTTTGATCAATGGACAGAATGCGAATGCTGTATATATCCCTCAGGTTGATTTTGAGGGGAGTATCAAATTGACTTTGGGTAAGGTATGTTGTGGATGTGAATACAAACGTATACAAAGGACTGACAAGCGTTCTGACAGAGCGATTGGGTCATTTACACGGATGATGTGGACGGAAGCAGCATCCTTTGGCCTGGGAGTGGTGGAGATGAAGATCTGGGGATTCAAAAGGGATGGAAGTATCTAGGTGCTAACTATAAAGAAGCTGAATTACTTCAAGTAATGGAATGCGTAGAATCGTATCTGGAGTCATTGACGTGGATTTAGGGGTTAGATCTATTACAGATGTGTATCCTGTACTTTTCTACTCCCATAGATTCGACGTATAGAAACCCGTACTTAAAAACATATGAATGAACAGACTCATCTTGCATTCAGGTCCATACGCCATCGATCGGACACTCCATAGCAAGCACCTAGTGTTAACTTCGAATCCTTGAACAGCTCGAGCGTCATGAATACCTCCGGAGGTAAGAGTCACTCCGATCCATAAAAGTATCATCAGCGTCAACACGTCTGTAGATCTGTAGCAGTCATTCTCATATCTACATCTACTGCTCAATTTCCGTCACGGTCAGTATGGGCTGATGTTCGACTCCCCTCCGCGGAGTATAGCGAATATCCCGGCTCCGGTTTATCTCCGTCGCTCATAGAACGAGCTATATCAACACCAAATCAGCACTCATTATGTGCGACAAAGTCAAGCACAGTATTGACCCGATCAGCTCGTCTTTTTATATTCAATCATGTCTTCCAATCCTTCACCCGATCCCCTGCCTCGTAACGAGCACAACAAAATTCCGCTCGATACAGTCAACCAAGACGCTGGTCTTGAGCCCAAATCCGAGGAACCTTCACAACCAGCATTCCCAGATGGCGGTGGTAGAGCTTGGACAGTAGCTGCCGCTTGTTCTGGAATCCTTTTTTGCACTTTCGGCTATGTCAATTCTTTCGGGTGAGATTCAAGCTTCACCCTCGAAGAGAAAAAAACAAAAAATGCTCACTATCGATACAAGTGTTCTTCAAGAGTATTACGAAAGTCATAGACTGAGTGGTACAAGCGCTTCCGCTATTTCTTGGATCGGTTCTCTGCAGATCTTTTTTCTGTTTGCTGGCAGTCTATTCGGTGGACCTTTGTTCGACAGATATGGTGCTGTGGTGTGTATATCGCTTCTTCATCCCTGAGAATTCTTGAGAAGCTTGCTGATTTGGTTGCGTCTTCAAGGTCGTCTGGCCTTCGGCCATCATTTACATCTTTGCTGTCATGATGACAAGCCTGTGCAACGAATATTATCAATTCATCCTCGCTCAGGGTGTTCTTGGTGGTATTGGTATGGGTATGAGTATGGCTCCCGCTCTGGCTGCCACAGGCCAGTACTTCCAGAAGAAACGTGCTGCAGCCATAGGTATCTCCATCGCTGGCTCTTCAATCGGAGGCGTGCTTTTCCCCATCATGCTTGGAAAGATGTTGGCGAATGAATCCCTCGGATTTGGTTGGACCATCCGGATCTGTGGGTTTGTCATGATTGCCGTCATGCTACCTTCTTGTCTATGCATACGCGCTCGACTGCCACCGCGCAAGGGAAAGCTTTTCTTGCCGAAAGCCTTTCTCGAGCTTCCATACGACACTCTGATTCTCGGCTCTTTTATGATGCTGCTTGGTATCTTCATCCCTCCTTTCTATCTGCCAACTTTTGCCATTGGCAATGGTATGAGTACAGAGTTGGCATCATATCTGGTATCCATCTACAACGCAGCATCACTGTTCGGTAGAGTCATCCCTGGCGTTCTCGCCGACAAATTGGGTCGCTTCAATGTTTACATCGCTGCTGCTTTCTCTTCAGCCATCCTTGGATTCTGCTGGCAAGCAGTGACGACCAATGCTGGGGTCATCGTCTTTGCCGCGGTCTATGGATTCTGTTCAGGAGCCATCGTCTCTATGACGTCTGTGTGTTTAACTCTTGTCCCCAAGGATCCCAAGGATATCGGCACGTATCTGGGTATGGGTCTGGCTGCCTCGGCATGTGCTGCATTGATTGGACCTCCCATCAGTGGTGCTATCTTGAGCAAGTATGGTTTTGATCGTGTTGCTGATTTTAGCGGTTCCGTCTCTGTTGCTGGAGCCATCATCATCGTTTTGGCCAAGTGGACTACAGGCAAAGGCCTCTTTTCCAAGTTCTGATAGGAAGACGTCTGGTTTGAGGATTCTGCATAGAAGTTGACTTGATCGAAGGTACACCCTGTAATTTTAGAAATTATAACACTATTCTCCGCTCCACCTTGACTTCCGAGCCCAAGATGCGAACGGTCGTAAATCGGAATTTACTCATCCAGCCATGATGAAGATAGCCACCAAGCGTTCTCAAGAGGAAAATCGAGATTGATGTCCTGCGGTAGTCAGATGATGAGTAGAAAAGACGAAATTTCGGAGCAGAAACTTACGAAAGAGTCAGTCGGCGGATCGAATCCATAGGTGAAGTCTGGGTTATCACGCAAGCTGTGAAGATTCTCCTCGGCGAGATTACCTATCTTTTTCAAGCGGGCTTCCAATACTGTGCGGCAATCTTCGAGACATTTCTGAGCCGCGTCCATAACCGCCTGTTCGAAAGAAATGCCTGCTTGCATTGCCTCAATCTGTGCAAGTGCACAGCCGCAGAAAACATAAGCTTTGACACTCGTCTCCCCTAGTTGAACTCTTAGCCAAGTTAATGTGACAGTTTCGCGGACCGCTTGGAGTCGTTGATCGTTGGATATGGCCAAAGTCAATGGAGAGGAATCCTCGCGGAGATCTGTGATGACCTCAAAGCAAACAGTAGCAATGGCGTGTATAAGAACACTACGGAAGGAACCACGACCGACAAGTCTTAGCCGCGTGAAGTCGTCATACTGTGCTGCAGGATTTGAAGCAGACGACAGTGTCGCATATGAAAGCAATAGCAGAGACGTATCTAGGCAGACTTTCCGAGAGTAATAATAAGTGTAGTCAAATGCTGCTTTATGGGTGAAAGGCGTGTGTAGTGACAACAGAAATCGGCGGCAGAGAGTGTCAACCATTTTGATCGCGAATGCTGAGGGCTTGTGGTGATCCATAGAGCTGGTTTTGCTGTACGCCTGGAATAAAATTGAGTTCGCGCGGCATGCTTGTGTAAGCTTATCCCCTAAGTCGATTGTTGCTTGATAAGAGGTATCGCTATGAAGACCATTCAAAATTCTTGCTGTCTCTATCCGAAGCGGCAATGAACGTGCTAACGTGCGTAGCATCGATGTCTCAGTGAACATAGCATCACACTGTACCTGTGGCACGGATGTAGTGTTCTCGTCGAACTGACAATCATCGATGTTGGAGGGCGGTTCGCAGTCAAAATCGGAGCAGGAAATCATTGGCGGCATGCCAGAATCCAAGCCCGCCTGAACTGCAACCTCCAGTGTTGTGTACCACAATCGTCTCCTCAATTCTGTTCGATAAACACTCATATGAGGGAAGTGTACAGGGTCTCTATGCAGTCCGACGCTCATGGCGGAACGAACAAGAGATCCTGCCGTGATCCAGGTAAGATCTCCGCCCACTGCGTTTGTCTGCAAGGCTAAAAGCAAGAGACAATGGTTCTGGATACTGCCGAGATTTAGATGGCGCTTCTCCACCGGAGCGCTGAGGTACAGATTCGCCGCCAGTATCCATTGTGCGCTAGACTCGTGCAACGACGAACCAGAAGTCGTTGGACCCTCATGAAAGCAAGTGCCGATGGCAAGAACAAGGAGTAAACGAACCACAAAAGATTCGTCCGCCACCTGTGGGTTCTCCCAGTACTGATCATAATCTCGCTCAAAGGAAGGCACATGTAAGACACGAAACACGCTTTCGAAGGTACGAAAATATGCTTGCTTGAGTTGATGACATATTTCCCTCGGGGGAACGCAATTGCGGAGATCTAGAGGAGTGCTGAGGGGTCGACTCGCTTTGATTTGGCTCGCTAAAGTTTTGCACTTCTTTAGTAAGACGGTAGTAGGTGATAAGACATCGAAGAGAGGACTACTACTCGCTCTGATCAGTTCTTCAAACTGTGAGCGCTATGTCAGTAGCTATCTTGATATCTGATTGGAATTTGGGACGCTGACTTGAAAACAGCTGTTCATCCAATGACTTTGACCAAACAGTCTCGACTTGAGATAACGACCATTGAGACTGTTTGTCTGGCCACCGGAGGAGTGATCGAATGATACAAGCGACCCATCCGGATTGATCCAGGCTCTAGTGTGCTGATGAGGTCGTGATGAATCTTCATTCCTGTCTGACGTTCTTAGTGTCCTCGATGGCGCTGTCACCGGCGGGATCAGGCTATCTTCCAGAAGCGGGCGTGTGACAGTGTCCAAAGTACCTTCGACTGAAGCATCAGGATTGAAGCCCAGAGATATCGGTCCCGGAGAAACAATCGTTTGGATAGCTGGGTTAGGAGGAGATGTGACATTGACGATCGCCTCATCGGATGCTGTGACCAAAACGCTCGGGTTTGCTGAATACGTGTTATTGGTTACTGCGGACGTCGAGAGTCTGGCTGACAGTCCAGGTGCAGAGCGTCGCGGTGCAGACGTATTGCTTTGATAGACGCAAGTCAAATCATACTGTATGCATTGTGCGCAAGGCATTTTGCGATCACAAGCCGCCTTCCGGCGACGACATTCTGTGCATACGACAGGCGGCCGACGACGTTTCCGACTCGGAGTTGGACCAAGATCGTTACTTGTAGACATACTGGGACACAGCACAGTCTATGATGACACGGCAAACAACAAATCAGTGCATGTCCAGTGGTACGATCCTTTCCGAGCAGAGGAAACTCCGATAGGTCTGAACGGAGATAGCAATTTCCCCTTTGGGAGCTCTCGCCGGAGTTAACGACTATAGATGACATCGACCACACCTTTAATGGAACATCCTACCACTAGAGAAGCACGTAACTCCGCAAAGCTGTTAGAAAGTACACAAGTACCATATCTACATAAAAGAGCACCAGTCCGTCAGAATCGAACTCCTTCTTTTGCTATCAATCTCAAGCATCCCGCAACTCACCTAGACTGCCATTTTCCAGATCAAAACTATCACAATCATGACCATCCTCCTCACCGGTGGCACAGGCAAGACTTCCCTCCGCCTCGCCTCCCTCCTCAACAATGCCTCCATACCTGTCCTCTTGACCTCTCGCCGCGGCCCCTCAGCCTCCTCAGCCCACCCAACCGTGCAATTCAACTGGACAGACGACACCACATGGAACAACCCCTTCACCACTTCCCCAGACATCTCCGCCATCTACTTACTTAGCGGAGATCTCAGTGATCCAGCGCCAATTCTAAACGCCTTTATCGATCTTGCCATCGAGAAGGGAGTCAAGAGATTTGTGGTCTGTTCGGGCAGTTCATGTGAATATGGTGGTCCTTTTCATGGTAAAATATGGCAGAAGTTGGTTGAGAGTAAAGTGGAGTTTGCTGTGTTGAGACCTAGTTGGTTCATGGGTGAGTCTCCCTTGATCCCCTCTTATGTTCCCTTGACCTCTCCTTCTGCTTCCTGGACCTCTGCTTCTAATATCTCCCCAATCGCTACAATCATCCAGGAAACAGCGCTAATCTATTGACCACCCAGAAAATCTCTCTGAACCAGGACACGGACACTTTGAAACAATCACCCACCACAACAAACTCTTCACCGCATGCGCTGATGGAAAGATCCCTTGGGTCTCTGCGGCGGATATCGCTAAAGTCGCTTTCCATGCTCTGACAGACGAAAAGCCACATAATTGTGCCTATCGTATTCTGGGTCCTGAATTGTTGACTTATGATGAGGTATGAATCCTTTCTTTCCCAAAGTAAACGTTGTCAATCAGAGTACTAATGATGCCAAAGGTCGCACAAAAACTTAGCAAACATCTGGGGAGGGAAATCGCGCATGTGAAGTTGAGTCCTGAGCAGAGGACTCGGGGAACGATGGATGCAGGAGTGCCAGAGGCCATGGCAAAGTTCTTGACGGGACTTGAGATCATGGCTGCAGAAGGGAGAGAAGCATGGCAAGGCAATGATGTCGAACTTGTTACAGGAGAAAAGGCCACTTCATTTGACGAGTTCGTGGAAGCAAACAAACAAGCTTGGAACTGAGAAAAGGAGGAAGCAGTGTCCAATGCATGAAATTACTCTAGGTATCACTCATTACAACGACGAAATGGCACTAGCCCATCTCTGTTCATCCTTCCTGAAGATTGCGTTAGCATTTTTATACTCATATACTCATACAAATGGTATGATGGTTCAACTTACTTGTCAAAGTGTAATAACATGCCCAATACAGGTACCAACTGCAACTGGTGCTTCCTGTCCTTTTGCTCCAAGAACTGCAAGAGCACATTTTTTAGGTACACATAATCCATAGCTTCGGCTTTCGCATCAGGTCCACCAGTGGTCGCTACACTACCGTTGCGACTTCCCATAGGTGAACCAATCCGTGAGCTTTCGAGTGAAGACCTGGCAGACGGCTTCTCTGACCTACCCTTGATTGTCTTGATTTCATCTGCCAATGCCTTTGACGACTTTTGCAATGTGGTGAGACGAGTCTCTGTTTCGGCCAGAGATTTACGGAGATCTGTTTTCTCCTTTTCCAGGGCTTGAGAAGTGCGTTCATGTTCGTCGAGGGCATCGCGTAGTTGAGCCATTGCACTCCTGACCTCGGTCAGTTCCTCCGTTGCAGCTTCAGACTTTCTCTCGAGTTCAGTCTTTTGCTTTCGCCATTGTGACTCTTTTCTCTCAAACTCTTCTTTCTCATCGTTGATGGAGGAGAGTGATGTTTCAGCATCTCTGAGTTTGTGCTTCAAGTCTTCAAGCTCACGAGCCCGACGACGACCGACGGTGACAGATTCCTCTTCAGCCCGATCACGTTCTTCGATCGCCACATCCATGCGTTCACGCATCTCCTTGACACGCGATTCGGCGCGACCTTCGACGTCGGCGAGCAGACGACGCATTGTTTCTGCTTCTCTGCTGCGTTCGCTTAGAAGACGGTGGGCATCTGCTAGTTCTTCCTCAAGACTTTCGCAACGTTCCTTCACCTCCTTCATCTGTGTAGCAAGCTCGCGGGTTTGATCTTGCATACTGTCCATCAGAGATTGGGCTGATGCTTGTTGTGCGGACTTGAGTTGGAGTTCGCTCTTCAATCGCGACGATTCCTGTGTCAGATTGGTGACTTGCTTTTCGAGAGTTTGCAACTTTTCGCGCTGCTTTGAAGATTCTTCTTGTGCTTTGGTAAGGTCTTTCTGAAGCTTGTCTCTTGATTCGACTGCTTCTTTTTGCGACTTCTCTGCTCGTTGGAGATCCTTCTGCGATTTATTACCCTGTTCTTCCAGTGTCGCGATGCGTTCTACGTTCTGTTTGACTTTTTCGTTCAAGGACTTCACTTCAGCGTCCTTGTCCTTTGACTGAGTCTTGTAAGTAGAGATCTCGGACTGCAAATCCTTCTCCTTAGCTTCCAGTTTGCGAAGAGTGCTATTGGCTGTGCTCAGTTCTTCCTTGGTCTTCTTGAGCTCGGCAGCTTCTTGGCGAAGACTTGTTAGCTCAGGCTGAATCTTGCTAAGACGATCCTTCAATGCTGTCAAATCCTTGTATCTAGTCTGGGCTAAATCATTAGCGGCAGAGAGATCAGTTTGCAGAGACGAAGTCTTGAATTTGAGTTCGTCGAAGCTTGCAGTCAGAGTCTTGTGCTTCTTGTTCGATTCTCCATGACTTGACTTGAGTGACTCGGTGTCTTTCTCCAGCTTCTTATTAGCGGCTTCCAGGGTGTTCTTCTCTTCCTGGATTACGGCAAGCTTGTCTTCGAGCTCTTTGCTTGAGGTACCAGAGGATTGCTTAAGCTCATCCAGCTCCTTCTGGACCTTTCCGTGCTCCTCTGT
>SWBH01000209.1:0-16699 GCA_024195465.1 Aureobasidium sp. EXF-8845 | reverse complement strand
CCAACCCAGCACTGCAGGTCGTTTGCGAAAATATTCTCCGAGCATTGTGAGAGCCGAAAGGTGGACCGAACTAGACATCCAAGCCAGCATGATGACAATCTGGAAGTGATAAACCGAGATACGGCCATGTAGACCGATGAAGCCTGCAATGCAGATGGCAATGCCAGTGACTATCTGTTGATCGCTAAGGAGCAGGACGCATTGTTCCAGTGCCTTGTGCCACGAAGGGCTTGTGAGTCGCCGACCACAGCGATGAACGTATCTATCAACAGGCCGGAGCAGACTCGAATCGATTGAACCTAGTAGATATGATACCAGTACGATCGCGAAGGTGATGTAGGCGCTCAGAAGGAAAGCCAGAATCGCACCTATCCCCGAGATCTCTGTATCGGCTTCAGGTATCGCACCTTCATTCATCCAGAAGGCGCATGTCTCCGTTGTGATAGTCGTGTTTGTGGCGTTGGTCGACATTATGGCCGTAAAGAAGTGTTATTGAGCATAGCGAACATATCGCGCAATGCAGAATGAAGAAGAGAGAGAGAGGTTATACGTCAGGTATGGACGAAGGTTACTCTTCGGGAGAGAAACGGTGAGCTATAGTCATCTCCGATCTAGCCTATCGCAAGCTCTAGACTGATGTCGACCTACTCCCAGATCTAGCGCGTAGACACAGAGCTTGTCTCTCTACGAGCACGCGGTTGGCTCGTGTGGTGTTTTGAAGCCGAACATGCTGCTGAGCACGGCGTCCGCGGCTCGCGAAAGTTTGTCTCGCGTTATTTTTAGCCTCAACGGACGATCCTACATCTCACTCAAAGCAGATCTCGTAAAAGCGACCAGTAACATAGACCTCGTCTTGGAACAAGTAAAGCTTATGCTATGCAACAAGAAGTAGAGATGATAGAAAAAAAAAGCTGTCCCGCTCGGATATCATCGCTATAGTCCTTTCCCTTAATGCAAAACATTCATCATAATCACGACTTGCTGCCTTTCCGTACCTTCTCCAGTAACTCCTCCATCTTGAATGGCTTGGCTATAACGTCGTTCATTCCAGCATCGGTCATCTCGCTTTGTTGTTCTTGCCGCACATTTGCTGTCACGCCAATGATATTCATAGCTGGGAGATTGTGTTCGCCCTCGAACTTCCTGATTTCTCGCGAAGCGGTTTTGCCATCCATGACGGGCATTTCTTGATCCATGAGTACACAGTCGAACGGAGGCTTATGTTCGGAAGAACGAGCTGTAATCATGTCGAAGGCTTCCTTGCCGTTGTTTGCCGTAGTGACATTGAAGCCCTTGGATTCGATCTTCTTCTTCAGAAGTTTCTGATTTATTAGATTGTCCTAGAATCTACGTTAGTAATTGACATAATGATGGCGCGCAGAGCCACTTACCTCGACGAAAAGTATGGTAGGCTTCGAGTTACTCTCTGGGTTTGAGATTTGCGTGGCAGCTTTGCTAGAATCCTCGAACGTATTCGCAGCTTTCTTGTCGTGTTCAGAGTCTTGCGTGGCTTGCTTATTGTTGTTCTCAGTATGACCGGGTTTCCCCTGTTCGAACGTTGAATCAGGTCGTTGTGAACTTCGTCCTGCGTTGGCTGGTCTCTTCTGTTTCCGTTGAGATTCGTCGTCTTCGGCTCTGGAATGTGACTTTCCGTCTTGGTCGCCTGCGGACTGATTGTTGTTGTTCTGCTCGCTCATATGATCTGCCGTAGCGGCACCGTGTTGCCATCGATCTTTTGACGGATTTTCGCTATTGGATTCAGTGTTCTTTGTCGAGATGTTCTTCAAGTCGTCCGACACCTTGTCGTCGTCGACTTCTGTCGTCTCCACATGTCCGGACTTTTTGAGTCTCTCTGACAGTTC
The DNA here is from genome assembly GCA_024195465.1 of Aureobasidium sp. EXF-8845. Classification (NCBI taxonomy): domain Eukaryota; kingdom Fungi; phylum Ascomycota; class Dothideomycetes; order Dothideales; family Saccotheciaceae; genus Aureobasidium; species Aureobasidium sp. EXF-8845. Next base: position 14,837 of record SWBH01000209.1, on the reverse strand, counting down.
CTTTGGCTCCAGTTTGTCGGCATCTTCAGGCTCGCCACTGCGTCTGACTCTGAAGAAGAAACCAAAGACTGATCCTTCGCCGTCCACTGAACTGACTCCAATCTCGCCACCATGCAGTTGGCACATCTTGCGAGCTATGTTGAGGCCGAGTCCGGACCCACCGTACGTCTGTCCTGTCTTGGGTGTAGCTTGTTGGAATCGTGCAAATAGTTTTGCTTGGTTCTCTTTACTTATACCAATGCCGGTATCCTTCACCGCTACCATAATGTACAGCGGCTCGCCGTCCCCCCACTCGGGATTTCCAGTTGCATCGGTTTTGATAGCGAGGTCGTCCGTACTGAAGAAAACTACATTAGGAGGATATGATGACGGTCTCTCTATCGAAGCAGCAACTTCAATGTCGATCTTCTTCTTGCGCTCAGACTTGGTCGTGAACTTGATGGCGTTTGTCATGAGATTGACCATCACTTGACTCACTCTTACAAGATCTGCCATTACCCAGCTTACGTTGCATTTGTCATATTCAGGCATGATGTTGTAACTGAAGTCGATGTTCTTCTTGCGCAGTTCTGGTTGGAATATTTTTAGTGTGTCTGCCATCTGGGCTTTCGGTTTTGTAGCTCTATTCAGGAGTCAGCAGTGGCCTTAGATATCGCATCGAGAATATTTACCTGGGAGCAAGCGAGAGCATGGAGGCATCGAGTTTTGAAAAGCTGAGCACATCGTCCACGAGAGTTTTCTGCGAGATGAATTAGTTGGTGATGGTAAGCAATCGTCCACAAGACTTTACCTGGTGGTCTACACAAAGTTGAATGGTATGAACAGCATCGACAATCTCGTCCACGGCGATAGTGTCAGATTTTGCTTCGCCGCCGTGCACAGCATCCAAAATGTTCTCGGCACAATGTATAACAGCCGAGAGAGGGTTTCTGATTTCATGTGAGATCCTGTACAATGTTAGCAACATTGATCTACACATCTCGATCCAGCGAGGTTCGTACATGTCGATGAAGCGTTCTTGCTGCTTCTTCCTTTCACGGGCTTCTTTGGCGACCCTAGTTTGAGCAATCTCGGCATTCTTCATGTCGGACACATCAATCAGGGCACAAATGTATCCACCCAACCGTTGCAGATCGAACTGCTGGAGATTGTTTTTTCCGAGTGGTCGCATCAAGAACAACCTCCACTGATCTTCTCCAAACGCTCTGAATTCTGTTTCCAGTTCCGTCTGTGACTCGAATGCCTTGTGATACTCGTCCATAACTCTTTCGTAATCATCCGGGTGAATGGTCTCTGGCCACATTCTAAATGACTGATCTGGACCACGATGAGCTGTCAGACTGTGGAATTGGCGGTTGACGAACAGCGGATCGGCTTTGTGGTTGAGAATGGCGAGACCAGTGGGCAGCATCTCTGCAAATTTCTGGAAGAAGGGTTGGCGGTCCAAGGCGGTTTCGTCGGATTGTTCAGAGCCGTCGGTGTTCTTTCCGCCTGACTCTTTCTGATTGTCCTCCTTCGCAGAGACCTTCTCTTTGGTCTGTTTGTTGTTTGAGCGTGTTTGACTGAAGATTTGGACCAGGACGCCAGCGACCTTTGCGTCGTCGTGTATCGGGCTGCACACGACGGAAGGCTTCTCTGTGCTTGCGGCATGGTGTCCTGGGAGTGCAGAGGCGACAACAGGTCGTGGTATACGGCCCTGGAGATAGTCGCGAAAGGTACCTAGTGTGGCTTTGTCGAAGGCGTCGTTCGGTGGTTTGCCTTGTTTCAATGTGCTATGTGATGTTGTCTCCCAGGCTTCATTGTATATCATGGCCAGCCTGTCGCCCCAGAAGATGGCAGCAGGGTGTGGCAGGGTGAAAACACATGGCACCAGTGAGCGCAAAGCATCTGGCCATTCTTTCTCTGGACCAATGTCACTCTCATCCCTGTAAGCGTTAGTTGGGGGTCAGGGCAAACGCGTGACGCCGAGGGGTTGCATACCACGCTTCGTCCATGAGCAGCAGCGAGTCGAGTGCTTCGGCAGCGTCCTTTTTGTTTATCGCATCTCCGGCCGGTTTCATGCTTATAGCGACAGTTGTATTATTGGCCTTGTGCAGAATTGGCCAAAACACAACATGTCCAGAGACTAGGCCCCACGAAGAAGCTTCAACTTGCACATCGCAAGGCGCTACAATGACATCGACGATCGCCGTAAAAGGCGTCACAGGGTTCACGAACAGGGTGACACCCCTCGACAAGGACGACTTGAACAGAATCTATATTTTGCTACGGAGAATTCAAAGCTGTACCAACCACATGAGTCGCGACTTCTCTCCTTCCATGCACATGGGAACGTCGTGTCACGAGTTGTCTTCTGTACAGCGACGTGCACATGCCAGAGCTTACCGCCTCGGTCAATGACAAGACCGCCATCAACCCCTCAACTTCCCCCACATCTCCATGTGAGGTCGCCTTGCGCATCTCCACCCTCCATCCTTATGCATGTCCAACGGTCAAGTGCCACGAATCGTGTACATGTAACAGGAAACTGTACCGTACACCAGCTTTCGGCCGCTACAATGTAACACTCTTGTAACACACCGCTCGCCATGTAGCTCCCATGAACATCTCGGCCGGAGGAAAAAGTCTCTCACCAGAGTCACTCATCACTTCGTCGTTTTCAAACGACCGGTCCAGCGAACGGCGATACTGCCCTGGGCTTGAGGACGTGGCATCCACCAAAACTAACACCTTATCGTTGTTGCCTAGTCTTGTGCTTACAGATGGACGCCTCGATCGACCGTCTTACTCAGTCATCTTCCAAGCCCAAGGCTAACGTCACATAACCAGGAAGCCATTATGCAGGAGAAACATCCAACATTTCAAACTCCCGTCAAAGTGTCCGAAGAGCTAAAACGAGCTACAATATACTCAGCATGTGACTTTTCTCAGCCTACCAGGAGTTGTTATTCTCACCCGACATGCATAAGACTGCTACCGGCCTTGCAACTATGATGGTGGTGGCATAATCTAATAGTTAGTGAGGTCTGACACTGGAGCCGCCTCCAGGTACAGCGACAACACCATCACGTCCCATTGGCGTTTCAGATCACTGCTGAAAACAAGCATACTCCTGCTTGACTGGATATCCATAGGCCCGAGTCATGAAGAAGAAACATCTTGTTCGTATATCTCCGAAACAACAAAGCCAAGCTTCCTGCATTCCAGAATCATAGCGGGCAATCTCCAATGATCATGCGCTCACTCATAGATGATCCCAGTGAAAGATCAACATGGTCTTGAGCGTCAGGTGTTGACTACTATGGATTGTGTTTTCCATCCGTGGTAAGGATTGTCATCTTCAGAGATGCACATTCGCAGATCTGATCAGGCTCGAGCGGACAACCTTTTGTTGCATCCTGAGGAGCAGGCACGATGACGCTGACGGCACTGGATTGTCCTCCAGCAAATAATGAGATAAGTATTCTGCTTCTGTCCGCTTTTCGAGTGGCACTCACAAGGCTCACGATCTTGGTATCAAACCTCTTTCAATCATGTTTCTCAAAACACTTTCTTCATCTTTTGCATTTTTGGCTATTGTACAAGCCCTCTCACCTGCAGAATGGCGAGCTCAGTCCATCTATCAGGTCATGACTGACAGATTTGCTCGTACTGATGGCTCTACAACAGCATCTTGCGACTTGGGCAATTACTGTGGCGGCACATGGCAGGGGCTCATCAATCACTTGGACTACGTTCAAGATATGGGCTTCACAGCTGTTGGTGTATATGAGCCCATCAATCTCGGCTAGTACTGACTGCTGGATAGGTGTGGATCTCGCCAGTAGTGGAGAATCTTAATGCCTCGACGGCGGACGGATCAAGCTATCATGGATACTGGGCACAAGATATATACGCAGTCAACACCAACTTTGGCTCTGCTGCAGATCTGATATTGTTGTCAGATGCTTTACACAAGAGAGGCATGGTATGTTGAACTTTTCAATCGCAGGATCCCAACTGACGGGCCACCAGTATTTGATGGTTGATGTTGTCACCAATCACATGGGCTATGCAGGTTGTGGTGATTGTGTCGACTACTCGATATTCAATCCATTTGACAAAGAGTCATTCTACCACCCTTTCTGTTTGATCGACTACAACAATCAAACCAGCATGGAGCTTGTAGGTGACCTCTCGAGCTAATGCGAGATCCTGCTGACGCGATATCAGTGCTGGGAAGGCGACAACACCGTCTCATTGCCCGACCTTCGCGTAGAAGACACAGCCATACAAAAGGTGTGGGCAACATGGATCAAACAGTTAGTCGCAAATTATACAAGTACAACACTATCTCCCTCCCATTCTGCACAGCACTAGCTAACGCTTACAAGTCGACGGTCTCCGCATCGACAGCGCAGCCGAAGTCAGCAAAGAATCCCTTCAACAATTCGAATCAGACTCGGGCATCTACGCCATCGGCGAAGTCTTCAACAACAACGCCGACTACGTCTGCGCATACCAAGACTCCCTCTCAGGAGTAATGAACTACCCAATGTACTACAACATAACCTCCGCTTTTGCATCCACCTCAGGCTCCATGGCTGCTCTTTCCCAAGGCGTTGAAACCATGAAGTCTACCTGTAAAGACGTGACCCTGCTCGGCTCCTTTCTCGAAAATCACGATAACGTCCGTTTTGCATCTCTGACTCCAGACCTTGCATTGGCGAAAAATGCAATTGCGTTTGCAATGCTTGCAGATGGCATTCCCATCGTTTATCAAGGTCAAGAACAACATTTTGATGGATCAGCGACGCCTACACAACGAGAACAGTTGTGGAAATCTGGTTATGATACTACAGCTGTGTTGTATCAGCATATCGCCAGACTCAACGCTATACGTCACTTGGCCATCCAAATCGATGATGGGTATTTGAGTTATAACGCGTTTCCAGTGTGGACGGATACTCATACTATTGTGATGAGGAAGGGGAACAATGATACACAAGTGGTTGGTGTGTTTAATAACTTCGGAGCTAATGGGTACGGGAATCTTACCTTGCCGGGAACGAGTTCAGGGTTTGATGCGGGGATGGAAGTTACAGATGTGCTGGCTTGTGACAAGTTTACAACAGATGGAAAGGGTGATCTGGGTATCAATATCAAGGGGGGCGTGCCGATGGTTTTATACTCGAGTCAACAACTCGAGGGAAGTGGCATTTGTTGATTGAGGTTTCGAAGTGAGTTGTATCATGGGTATCATTTATCATCAATAGTCTCTGAGCGCCAATCAGGCAGCAGGAGTAGCAGGACTAGCAGGCGTACTAGGATTAGTAGCCAACCCCTTACTCCTCCTCTTCCGAATCTTATCCCTAACCTTCTTTTTCGTCTTTTCCTCTTCATCCTTTTTCGCAGCTGCAGACGCAAAAGGTGTAGCTTTGGCTGCCAATCTCGCCTCTTCCAATTTCCTGGCCAATTCTGCTTCTTTGGCCTTTGCGGCCTCTGCGGCTTCGGCTTTTGCGCGAACGTGATGTTTCGTGGCCGAGAAGGTGAAATTGCCGGGTTCACCGCGAAGAGGGTTTTCATCCATGTATTCGTCGCCGTAGAGGACCATGTTGTGGAGGGATTCGTAAAAGGCTTTTTGGGCGCGTGGGTCTGTGTCTTTGGCTGTTGTGGGTTTCGACTCGAGGGTTGAAGGGGTGGATTGGGTCGTTGGGTCTAAGCTTGCTGTAGAAGGTAGTTCGGCAGGAGTGGGAGCGGTGCTTGCTTCTCGACTTGTGGAGGTCAAGGCTTGTGATGCAGCGAGTGTTTTTGCTGTGGCGGGTGGGTAGTAGGTGTATCCTGTCGCAGGCGTATACAGCGGCAGAGGAGCAGCAGCTTGTGTAAACTTTGTGAGAGAATTCATGGCTGAGAGCAGATGATTCCCCACGATATCGTAGACGGAGGGTGCTTGGTACATGTTTTCGCCGACCATGTAGTAGGTTGCCAGAACTGTAATCTCATCGGCTTGTGGAGGTCTCTTGCGACGGTCTTGCTTGCGAATGACCCAAATACCCGTGTCTGGACCTAACGATGGGTCTGTGTTTGGTTGTGGTTCGCCGACGATGAGGTATTCGACTCCGTTCATTTGCTTTAGGCGTGTTTCGAAGGCTTGTCTGTTTGTGCACATTTCCCAGATTGGAGGGTGGACCTCTGCTTGCTTCCAGAGCAGGCCATTCTTACTCGTCGCGTCGAAGAAGGGGGTTTCGCGGAGGATGGCGTGGACTGAAGAGTAGTGTCAGCGGTGAACTGAGATGTTCAAGAGGGTGTGCATACTGGAGTTTTCATTGATTCCCCACCAGCCTATTACGTCTGGCCGGCGGAACTGCACTTCGTCAAGCGGCGTGCCGTTCCATGTGTTGGCCATATCTCTCAGTCTGTGCCTCCCTCAATCTTCACTCTTGTGTCGTGTTTGGAAGGAGCTCGGCCTGTGCAAAACAATAGAGCGTCATGTCGCCAAGCTGTCGCGACAAGTTGACCTTCATAGGGCTGAGATAGACTTCACGGGAAAGCCTTGCCCCATCTGGCTCTAGTTTCTCCAGCTTTTCTTTCTAGAACACATCCATTCATCATGACTGTTGCCATCTCCCCCCATTCAATATCACTGCTCAAGTCCCATCTGGCTCGCATGTTCTTGACAGTCTGCATAGAAAGGCTCACCCTCTTTCCCGACATCCCCTTTTCTTAATTCTGAGACCTGTTGAACATTTGTTCTAATGCACCGCCCCCATTTACTCTTCCTGGATGCCTATGACTCCTTTAGCAACAATATCATCAATTTGCTTCAACAAGACCTCAATGCCACTGTTGAGGTGATCAAAATTGATGACAAGAGATTTGTCAAAAGTCATGATGCATCCTTCCACGCTTTCCTCGGCCGTTTCGATGCTGTAGTTGCTGGCCCCGGACCTGGTGATCCTAGAAATCCACATGACTTGGGCCTCATCGGGAAGCTGTGGAATCTGCAAGATGAAATTTGCTTGCCGGTCTTGGGCATATGTCTCGGATTTCAGAGTCTTGCCCTGGCCTTTGGAGGCACAGCTGGTAGACTTCATCAACCCCGTCACGGTCTGGTCACAGAGGTCTCTCACCATGGACAATCGTTGTTCAAGAATATTGGAATCCTCATGGCCACTCAGTATCACTCGCTGCACGCAAAACATGGTCATACCGCGGACAAAGCGTCTTCAGACTTGTGGGAGGCCACTTCAAGCTGCCCGGACATCGTACCACTGGCCTGGGACTTGTCAGACGAGCAGAACGGTCCTATACTCATGGGTATCAAACACTTGACCAAGCCTTTTTACGGAGTACAGTATCATCCAGAGTCTATCTGCACGAGCTCTGCTGGTGCGCAAATCATTCACAACTGGTGGTCTGAAGCATTAGCCTGGACTATCGATCGAGCAGCTAGAGTACACAAGCTGGAAATCTCGTCACCGACTATTGACGTAGACTCGCAAGATGTAGAGAGCGAAAGTGGTGATGATTCGGCAAGCACTTCGTCATCTTTGTTCGATGCTGTCAACCCCACGGTCAAAGATACAACAGCTACGACCCCAGCTGTGACCCGGGACTCATCACGAACAAGACGATTGACCCCGTCTAGACCGGTCAGCTGGAAGTCCATTAATATATCATCGGACACTGTTGATGTGGCTCTGCTGCTTCAGCAGCTGCAAGATGTTGATCAGCAAGCTATCATGCTAGAGTCTGGCAGCAAGAATGGTCAACCTGTGCGACCTGAGACTGGTCGGTTCAGCATAATTGGGTGTGCCAAGGATGCCCCGTCAATTCGATACTCCACCGGAAATCATATCGTTACCAGCGACCTCTCAGGCTCGAAGTCATCACACACAGGCTCTATGACAGACGTCTGGTCGATGATCGAGTCATTCATGGCTCAAAACCGGGCGACTGACGGGAATGCTAACATACCCTTCTGGGGAGGACTCGTTGGCTTCGTATCCTATGAAGCCGGTCTGGAGACAATTAATGTTTCTCAACACTCAAACAATGATCGTCCCGATGTTTGGTTTGTGTTTGTCTCACGCAGCATTGTTTTTGATCACGTCGAGAAGAAGATCTATATCCAAAGTTTGGAGGAAAGAGATGATCGTTGGATCGAAAAGGTTCAAATGACCGTAAGAGGACTCATCGGAAAGTCTAATGCGCTCCGGTCTACAACCAACGAAAAGCCAGAGCGAACCAAACCTGCTGTTGCTGCCCCAAGGGAAGCAAAATACGTTCGCAAGGTCGAGATGTGTCAGGATCATATCCGCGCTGGAGATTCTTACGAACTCTGCTTGACTGATCAGAGCATCATTTCATACGACGAAGGCTCTCAACCCAAATCATTCGAGCTCTACGAAAAACTGCGGAGCTTCAACCCAGCACCCTTTGGCGCCTTTCTCCGATTGCAAGAAGAAACAGAACAGAAGAAAAGTGGTATCACCGTTCTATCTTCCAGCCCAGAACGATTTTTGTCATGGTCGAGAACTGGAAAGTGTCAGTTCAGACCTATCAAAGGTACTGTGGAGAAGAAGAACGGCCTTACAAGAAAAGAAGCAGAAGCATTATTGAACGTTGACAAGGAAAGAGCCGAGAATCTGATGATCGTCGACTTGATCAGGCACGACTTGCATGGTGTTGTGGGTTCTGGTAACGTCAAAGTCGAGAAGTTGATGGCTGTCGAAGAGTATCAAACTGTTTACCAGCTTGTGTCAGTCATTGAGGGACAAATACAGGAGGGATCAAGACATACTGGTATCGATGTACTGGCAGCTTCTCTTCCTCCTGGGTCCATGACGGGCGCACCAAAGAAGAGGTCTTGCGAGTTGTTGACAGAGATCGAAGGAGAAGCTAGAGGCATCTACAGTGGTGTGCTTGGTTATTTCGACGTTGGAGGCGGTGGAGACTTTTCGGTCGTGATTCGAACTGCCTTTAAGTGGGACGATGAGGGTGTATGGCGAATTGGAGCCGGTGGAGCAGTCACTGTGCTGTCTTCCCCCGCAGCGGAGTTTGAAGAGATGGATTTGAAGCGACAAAGTTGTTTACCTGTCTTCGGACATCCTCGGGACCCTGCGAGATGATCGATCGTCAGCATATTTGCTACTCAGCGGAAGGTGGGAAGTCAGTTCACTTACCAGTACGCTTGCGTTCTCTCTGTGAACACTGTATGCGAGGATGTGCCAGCCCACCTTTGTGTTGAATCTCTTCTCAAGCAGCTCAATAGCTTCTATGGCTGGGCGAGCCAACTTACGGAGTCTGTTCTCCTGATGCTGAACCTTTTTCTCCTCTTGAACAACGACCTTGGCCCAATGGATGATTCTTCCCTGGGCTCTGTCGAGGACAGCATATTGCATCGCAACAGCGACTTCCTCACTGCCTTTCTTTGCAGCAGCGAGATCGTCACTGGCCTTTGCAGCAACATGCTTCCACTCCTCCCACTGGCCTTTGACTCTCTCCAGTCTGACCTCCCAGTACTCCTCCAGCTCTGCACATGCATACTCGTGCTGGTAGATCTTCTCTAATTGCACCACAGTGTCGTCAACCATAAAGTCCTTCAAGATGCCATTGATGACTTCTGGATTACGGTAACGCCATTCTGATAGCACGCGTTCGGAACCCCAGGTCAGAGTACAGCCTTCAAGATGCTTTCCTGGGAAAGGGAGAGCGGAGATTGAGATTTTGGGAGGGCCTCGAGGGCGAGGGACAGTGATGCCGTTTTCTGATGTAATTTTGTCTTTGATGAAGTCTTTCCAGACTTTCTCGAAGATCTCGGGCATGGTGGGTGCAGACATGGTGGTGAGTGGATGGTAGGAGGAAGAGAGGGAGGAAGACTCGGTCGAGCCTGAGGTTCTTGTAGTGAGAGACCGCGTGTCGACCTTTGTTGTCGTCTCGATGGAAAAGAGACAAACGACGTCGACGCTCCGGAACAATACAGAGCAACAAAGTGATCTCCTTGTTCATCGCCGCCACGTATGAACCTCAAAACTTCCGAACAGTCGCAGAACCATCCACACAGCTACAGAAACTTTGAATGATGAATTCGTCTTTGTTTCTCAGACGACTGTGTTTATTGCCGATAATTTGTCTCGAGAATTAGTCTTACATGTTCTCCTACCGATCTGTGTTTTATCTGTTTGATTCTTTTAGCTGCTTCGTTAACACTGTATACTATTCCTGGTCTTTCTCTATATTTCCTTACCACTCTATGCTGCAAGGTTGGAAATTTGAAGGCTGAGTAAGTTACATAGCTACGCGATATCAAGTCATCTAGAAGCCCGTAGATAAGTATAATTAATTCAAAACTGTAGGTTATGTACCTGCTATCTTCATTATTCCGTTCTTCTGTCTTTTATAACTATTGTTAATATTTGGATAAGGAATATCTTCAGAGAAGCGGCGCCTAAAATAGGCCTGTTGATTAAAAAGCAGTCTATTAAGCACGAGTAGGTATCCATCCACACACCACGATAACCGGGCTACATCGAAGAAGAATCCCGGGTTACTCCTAGATCCGCTCCCGGGTATGTCCTACCCTTAATCCCGGGTCCCGGGTCCGGAGGTTGCATGATTACATTCTGATGTATTTCCGTGAGGCTAAAGCATTTTTATGACATTTTTTTTGCTTCGTGATGTGAAGCAAGATTTTGATCGAGGGAGTGAGGGGCATTAGTCGAGGATAAGTAATGGGGTGAAAGTTAGGGGTAGAAGGTAGGGAGGGGTCGGATCAGTATCTCATGAAGAGCGAACAAGACATCTAAGATGTGGTAGGTTCATGCGATTGTCGCTTATTCTCTGATCATATGGACGAGAAAAAATCGCCGAAATATTCTGCCTGGATAATTGAAACATGCAGAAGAACATCTGCACGTTCTTGCATCATCACAAGTTAGAGCATTGCATACATGACAAAAGTCTATCACATCAATTCTTGAGTGCTTCTGTCAAATCTGACGACGGCAACAAATCATGGACACCCAAGATCAACTTCTCCCCAAAAAGAAACAAGACTCTTCGATCGATACGCCAAAGTGGTATATCTAACAAGTCTCCGCCGTTCATAGCGACTGAGCAATTGCAAATTACACATAGAAAAGGTTCGCTCCGTATGAGCACTTTCTTAAAGTTAGAGTCGAGACGATATTCCTGTCGATGAATGCTCTATACTCTTTCTGAACTTCGGAGGTTTGATAAGGATAGCGAGAAGATGGGATAGATACAAGAATAGTTAGATCATGACTTAGTGGTTCAGAAGGATGAAAGGTTCTTTTCCAATAACTCGTGTCGAATGAGTTGGAAGCTTGGTCGTGGATAAGAAAGAAAGATCTTATATTAACTTCTTTGTTAGAGGGACAAGCAGAACATCATATAGGTCCACGAGAACACAGTGTCTTCACAGTTGTAGAGTATCTGTGGGTCTTAGCTCTATAGTAGCGAGTGAGAGAGCACTATTCGTGACCGAAGATAATTGTCGTGGCTTGTCGATACCGTTTCCGAGAATTGAAGCAATGAAAGACATTGTTCACATGTCTTGACCGCAAGCAAGACCATCTGAGTCAAGTCCAAGGGTACCACATTCATCTTGTTCATCACCACAGCAAACCGACATCTCTTTGTTCTTCTACAATCATGCCAGCCTCGCACGATGATCCCTCAGGTTGGGAAGATTTCTCTTGGACCTTCGAACAGCAGCCCACACCCATGGATTTCAATGCATCGAGCGGACCACCTGGTTCCTCCCTGTCCGCAGGCGGTGTCACGGTTCAGACTGAAGATCCAGACGGTCTCCTCGCCTTGACTCGTCTCCACTATGAGATCTCGGGGATGCATGATGGCATCCTCGATGTGCAAAGTCTTAGTGAGAGAATCTCACACTTCGAGTGGCTACGCCGTCATCCAAGTCTGCCGCGTCGGCCTCAGTATGGTCTCTTGAGAATGATGGTAATGCGTGTTTGGGGATGGTTGGGATATGCCGGGCAGAAGTTCATCGATACCTGGAGTTGGATCAAAGGTTGAATATGGGGTATGTTGTTGAAAGTGTACTTATGGTCCGGGCAGAGCTGACGAGACGAACCAGGTCACACACTCTTCCATGCTTGATCACCATTACCACTTCCGCACCACGAAGGAGGACGCCTCGGGTACATTACACCTATGGCCACCTTGCTCTGTAGGTCTGTTTCAAGTACCAGTAAAAAGCAGAGTGGAACACAAAGATGATTATCAGGCGGAACCCAGAAGTAGAGGGGAAAGCATCCAGCACCTGGGTAATACACGGCCCTAGGAAGCAGAGCCGCAGCCAATTTGCAGGTAGAGCTCAGCCTACAGAGTTGCAAAATAAAACTGGTTGGAGTCTGCTGAAGCACTGAGCGTCCACCAAGCAAATCATTCGTGTCGTCGTGCAAGCCCCTGAGGCTAGCTATGAACATCCTGATTACGTTATGGTGAGCTGTCATACCGCAATGATTGGAGGGTACGTAGAAGTGCACATCAAGCCTCTGGTATTGGTAATGATGGCTGTTCTTCAGCGAGTGACAGCAAAGCAATACTCCACGGCTCTGCATTGTGTCAAGCTGGATAGAAACAAGCAAGACAGCAAAGTCGCGCTGGATACGAACGTGTAACGCCCATCTGCTCCCTTATATGCTGGCGTAGTATCAATGCGCTATAACAGCAAGTCGCAACCCGGTTGTAGAGTTCAAAAGAGTCGGAGCCTGACAGAGCGTCTGCCTTGAGAGTAACGCTTGGTCCAGCCGCCTCGGAGAGTAGACATAAAATGCTCTCACCAAGACGCTCTCTTCCACTCATCAACCCATATCACATCTTCTTGTGAGTCCCCAGCTATGCGTACTGCTTTCTGCAGTATCACAAAACGGAAAGGAGCATCGAGAAGAGCAACTGCAGGAGCGCTGTATGGCACATGACTGATCATGCGCAAGCAGACAAAGCCACCATGACTTCCAGCAAGAAGACAGACACCTCCGCCGCCCCCCCTACCTCTCCCGCCAAGGGCTCTGCTCCTACGAGCACCCCTGCTGGCTCTTCTGCCAGCAACTGGCTGGCCACCAAGGCCAAGATCACCAAAGACCCCAGCGCGGGCAACATCATCAAGAAGGCCAATGGCCAGAAGCCCGTCGCTGCGCCTTCGGGCTTCAAGTTCATCTTCGAAGAGGAGATGCTGCAGCATCTCATGCTGCTCAACGCTTGAGACAGTAAGTACGATTACAGTTTTCTGTTGATCAAATGACCGAACGACACTGATGTGTAGCAAGAAGCAGGCGTCAAGGGCATGGCGTACCTGAGAGAGCCGCCAGTGATGTGTTGTTGCTGCCTGAGGGCATAGTGGGCGGGTAGGTCATCTATAAATCTTGTAGCACACCAGACACTAACCCACTCAGAAGATCTCCATAGTGAGAAATGACAATCCAGCTTCAGTAACTCGACTTGTGTCTTGTTCATGTGAATTGTCTTGTGTGTATGCGTGACGGTCGACCGACCGCTCGAAGTCTCGACATCGGGTACAGATCGGAACATAAATGCGGCGACGCCTCGACTGATCGTGGTGTGAACAAAAACTTCTCTGCCTGACTACGCAATTCTGAAGATTCGAAACGCAAAGAAAGTTTTGCGATGAACCCGAGTCATCCCTTAGTCGAAGACCGGTAACCTTCGACCCCAAAAGGTCGTGCTTTGTGGTTCTTACACCGTGATCGATGCCAGGCACGATATCACAACAGGTTCCTGGGAGTCTAGAGTGCTAGAGCCGTGTATCGACCTGAGTCTTTGACAAAGCAGATGCTGACACTTCAAAGCAGGCCTTAGCAAACGTTAGAGCCATCACGACTCACAATACTCTGGTAAGAGATGAGCTTTCCATTGAAACAGCCAGAGGACCCGAGCTTCGCTGGATATCTTAACCAGTCCGATCAACTTTATGCATTTCGACATGTAAGTTGCATGAGTGCTTGATCAGTGGGGATGCCCAGAACCGGCACGTCACAGAAACATATGCGTCAAGCTCTCTTTCTATAAGACTAGGAATGGAAACACATACTCTGAACTCTAATTTTACTTCAAGGGTTAGTGCAATGGTTTCTTACTGCCAAGAGAGGGCGGTGGTCTTACGGCAGAAAGAACTCTGACCGGCCAAGTTCAACACAGCAAAACAAGTTGATCAGTCAGAAGCAGAATTTGAGAAAAGGTTGTCAGCCGCAACAAGCGGCTCTCTGGTCTTGTTTCGCAAAATGGGTATATCAAAGGGCCGCCAGTATTACCAACGCCGTACATGCATTTTCTTCGCTGGATCGTCAAAAGCATCAACTCATCAGAATTTTGCTCGTCGAATTGTTCACCAAAAGCGCCAGATGATGAAGAATAGGATGATCGCGCCGAGAGCGGCAAAGGGACCGTACTGTATGAGTCAGTAAGCTGAGGCCAATACAGAGTTTGAAGACCTTCGTACCTGCTTCAATAGCAACTCCCAGTTGATCCTCACGGCGGCACGCTTGTACTTTTTGCTGGACTCTCTCAGATCAGAGCTCATCTGGCCCATTCTATCCAAGCTATCACCACGGTAAAGCAAGTCCTCGAGGTTCTTGGACATGATCTGAGTCGTCTCTTTCAGTTGAGCTTGCACCTTGTCAAGGTTGTTGGAAGCTCTTGGGTTCTCGTATGACTTTTTTGTTCGCTGCATGAAGGTGTCGAAATCGTTGAAGGCGTACGGGCGCAATGCTGGCGAGCGGTACTCGGTATCTCTGTGTGTGCTCAAGAACTCTGCCGAGACGTCGTCGAGGTACATGGCGGCAAGCTCC
>SWBH01000208.1:0-16748 GCA_024195465.1 Aureobasidium sp. EXF-8845 | reverse complement strand
AAGATGCCTTCCAGGCCAATGTTGCCCTCCATGAGATATACTTCCTCCGCGCTGAATGGTCCACCGTTCTGGGCGGTCTGAAAACAAACGTCTGGTCAGACGTCGCTCCTTTCGCTCCCTCACCGACAAACGTGAATCCGAATACCCGTCTGGCCATCATCAAATATTGCTACTTCCTGGGTGTCGCAACGGAGCAAAAGGTCTCGCCGGAGAGTGCTCTCACCGTATACAGCCAAGCTATCTCGGCCATCGATCAAGCTCCTGTTAATCTAGCAGGTCATTCCGAATACCGTACCTGGGCCGCACGTCTGTTAGGTCGCATATCTACTCTCCAGTCGAAACAAGGCCACACATCAACCCTCTCTTCTGCGAACGCCGCCTTGATCTCATACAGAGCATGGGCTCGTACCTGGACTGGTGACTCATCTTCAAGAAATGCCGCCCCGAGCTACTCTCTTGGTCCCCATGATGTCTCTAACAAAGAAGTCTGGGCTATGTACTATAACTTCCTCTCTTTCGTTCTAAGTACAGACCTTGTCTACACTTCTTCTGCCGAGTCGCCCTTGGCTCTTTACGACTCAAACTACCCCACCAGTAGTTTAGCCCAAGCGAGATTGCGCCAAAGATCCGAGCTGAAGCAAGTCGAGGCTGCATACGAAAGTGTCCTGCTTCACAAGACCAAGTTTCCCCAAGCAAATCAATCCAACGAAGAAGTTGAACAATGGGCCAACTCGGTCATCTCCAACTGGTCTGTTCTCAACGGTCCGAGATGGCGCGAGATTGACCTCGGAGAGGGTGGTAAAGCCGCTGTCAGTCGAAGTACTCTGGACATTCTCTATCGCGCAGCTACTAAAACCTTCCATTCGACACTAATTCTACGTCACCTCTTCACTGTCCATGCTTCGCTAGCTGAATTCGATCTTGCCATCAAAGCTTTCGACTCGTATACAGAGATCATCAGCCGAGCGAAGTCAAGAGCCGAAAAGACTGGCCACAATGAGCCAGGGCTAGACAGTGATGACCTTGTAGTACTGACTGCTGCTCAAGCTATCGGTGTCTTGTGCAGATATGGATCTCAAGCTGAGGGTGAGAAAGCTCTTGAGGTCTCAAAACGCTTATCGGACTGGCTCAAACAACCGCGTCCAAGTTCTGCCATCACTGTCTCTAGGAAAGAAGAAAACGGTCGCCAACCGGACAAAACTGCTATGCACGACGAGACCGCTACTGGAAGACTCGTTTCACCTGAGGCCTCTGTTGCTGCTTATCGTGCTATTGGTGAAAGTCAAGCGAACTTCGCAAGAATAACCCATGATCCGGCGCAAAGATCAGAATACAGAGAGAAAGCCATCAAGTCACTGAAAATAGCTGCGGAAATGTCACCAGATGGCAACCTCGATCCAGAGACTGCTCTGCTCCTAGGTACAGTTCTTGCAGAGAATCGTCAATTGCTACCTGCCACCCAGATCGTCAAGTTTGCTTTGGCTTCTTCACAAGACCAAGATTCTGGTAACGTGGTACAGAAAGGACAAATGATCCCTCTCTATCATCTCATGTCTTTACTTCTCACGGCTAGAGGCGACTATGAGCATGCAGTCGAATTCTGTGATGTCGCTTTTGAACAGTTTGGCGGTGCAGACATCATGCTTGAAGATCCAGAGGGTGAAAGCCTCATCATGCAAATGGAAGACTCCGAGAAAGAAGGATTATTGCAACTCCGTCTGACTCAGTTGACACTCACCGAGATGCTCGATGGCTCCGAAACGGCAGTCGATGCAGGATCTCAGGTACTTGCACTCTATCACAATTTGTTCGCCACTTCGAGCAATGGTGTAGCTCCACCACCCAAGGATACGGGGTCCTCCTTTGTAGCGCCATCTTTGAAGACGGAAGGCACGTTCAAGAGCGTCAGTGGTAGTATCATGAGACGATCAAAGTCCACAAGGAAAAATGGAGATGGTACCGCACTGGATAAAGACGTGCCTCCGATTCCCACCATGAACAACAATGCTTCAGCACCACTACCGACTACGAACGATGAGAATATATCGCAAGAAAAGCACCACCACAAACTCCATATACCCCATCACCCTCTAAAACACCTTCATCACCACGAACATACAAACGACCCTGAGAAGAATGCTCTCGCCTTCGATGCTCCTGCTAAAGATGTTACTGGACAAGATCGACTATCGCACGGTGTCGCTCCCAATCCTGAAAATACAACCAGATCTGTACCCGGTGATTACTCAAATCAACCACAATCACAAGATACACGTCTGCCTGCTCCGTATCCGACGACTGCGTTCGCAGCACCTCGCCCACGCTATCCCTTGGCTAGACAAAGACAACATACTGTGTCTTTGCTGATTGAAATATGGTTACACATTGCAGGACAATACATACGAGGCGAGTTCTTCGAAGATGCAGAAGGCGCAATCGACGAAGCACACAAGCTAGCAGAACAACATCAACATGCTGTTGCCCGAGAAGATTCTTCCGCCAAAGCATTCGACGAAAAGGGCTGGGGTGGTGGTCGCAGTGCAAACAGACTGTGGGCAGATGTCTGGGCTGAGGTATGGATCTTGCTTTTCCGAATCATTGACATAACGATACTGACGTTGAACAGCGCGCCGCTCTAGCAGCAGCGAAGTTCTACCCTTACGACGCGCTTGCCGCTTACGAAAAAGCACTTTCACATTATCCTGACCACGCAGCCGCTATCGTAGGCATCAGCACCATCCTCCTCGACATCCACGCCGAACTCATCCCCGCCGAACTACCCCTCCCCAATTCCATCATCACTCCCTCCACATCCGTACCTATAGACCCCAGGACCTTGCCCACAGACCCTACACCCAGTGTAGCAGTTCAGACTAGACTTGCAGCCAGAGATCGAGCGTACTTTTTACTGCAGAGTTTGACGAAAAGTGGTGAAGGGTGGGATGATAGTGAGGCTTGGAGTTTGCTTGCTAGAGCGCATGAGAGTAGTGGGCAGTTGGATAGGGCGAGAGAGGCGCTGTGGTTTTTGGTGGAGTTGGAGGATGGAAGGCCGTTGAGGCCTTGGGGTGTTGTTGGTAGTGCGTTATGATGGCGGCGGTAATGCGTAGTATATAGACGAGACAGAGTTAAGTGAGACGTGTAATAAGAAGCCCTTGAGCTTGAGTGTGACTTCCTATTTCATTCTGGTGGCAGGGCTGTGATCTGCAGTCGTCCCGCCCCGTGTATTTGGCTAAGCCTTCCGGAGTGCCTGTATTGGAGGCTCGAGGTTGCTTGCTTGAATAAGGAGCGCTTATACCGGTCCTATCATTGGCTTGGCGCAGTAGGATTCAGCCTGACAAGGCTGGTGGTCTCAGTGTGGACTGGGCGGAGTGCATCCGATCGGCATTACCTCCGCCTTGTATTCCTCAGTATGTGCAACCAGGTTGTGGCGGAGTCCCGCAAGCTATTGTCGTAGCACTCAAAATCTTGCAATTGATTCAACGCACTAATGGGAGCTGTCGAGTTTAAGCGTGAGAGAGTGGGATATTTGTAAAGCAGAAGCGGATCCCGAGAACTGACTTATCGGCTAGAGGGAAGCTATCAGATCTCGAGCAGTTGGTCTCATGCACCGGAACCGCCGAGCCGCAACATGAGGTGATGGAAGGCTTAAAAGTCGCAAGTATGTTAGCATGTAAGACTGCATGATGAAAGGTTTCGCCAGTGTTGTATCATGATCATGTTCGCGATGGTACTCCCGTTCCCAATATTGACTTCTCACTTGGTTGCTTGAGAGATGCTGCAGGCTTGCATACGATTCCTGACAGAAGACGACATCTGGAGATCACTCCATGGGATGTGGGATCCTAGAGTGGTAAGATGAGATGGCATAAGGCTTAGAGGCAGGATATAAGATGATCTGCAGACATTGCAGCATGTGAAACTGCATTATGGCGGAGCTCTGCATTGAAATGTGGCTTGGTCGTGCTTTCCAGGTCGGATATACTTGTACTCACTCGACGCCAGTTGGGTTTGTCCGAATGATCTCGAGGGATATGAGATTGAAGGGAGCGTTTGTCGTAGCACGTGCTGCATCATGGCGGGGTTGTTGGATGTTGATTTTTCCTGTCAGCTGTGCTTCAGAGCCAACCACTTGTTTGCTTCCAAATCTTCTGCTTGCAGGAAGCTGTTATGCTGTATATACAGGCGGCATGTCGCGTGCAGCTTGATAGGATGATTAAGTATGGAGATACCGTAGATCTCTTCCAGATGTCGGTGTGGCGCTCTGCGGGAGTGCCGAGAGGATTGGGGAAAGCTAGCCAAACCACTGGACAATATTGTACGCTAGCCAAACCTGAAGGACGACATGCAGAAAGATGCACCAACAACCAAGGTCAAACTCGGCTTTGCAGAAGGTATGCGTTACACTAGATGACATCCCAATGCAGGCGCAGTCTGGATAGGGTTCACCATAGATCCGGCGCTGCAATTTCCAGCCAGCCATGGGCATGGCATTCTCATCTATTGGCTGTAGACTCGAGTTGATATGCAGCGAAGGATTGAAGTATCTTGGAACCAGGATATCGCACGGCTGTCGGAGAAGGCTGTGAGTATGCGCTATCATCGCTCAGCCTCTACGGGCGTCATGCTCGATAAGAACTGCTAATCTGCTTCGCCGTATTACTGGACTACCTTACATCTCGATTTCAATGTCCCCCGACTTTTGCTTGTCCACTTGTATTAGTTGACCATGGCTTCTCAGGAAGGAATCGAGCTGAGCCGACTTCGAGCTCGTCGCTTGTCCGATGATTACGTTCCGAGGGAAGGAGCGACCTCACGACCTGTATCCCAAATCCTGAAAATCAACTCAACCTCTGCATTTGCTGGATCTAAGTCCGTACGACCGTCACCGTCCGATCTTCCAGATCTAAATCTCAGGACTCAGGTCACGGACGGTATTCCCACGTCACTGAAGGGCAGATTATCGATGGTTCCACGAGGAGGAAGAGACGTACGGAAACCGACTGGTAGTCAGATAGCATCTGTTCCATGGGCACTTCGAAAGCGTCCACTCCAAGGATTTTTCTTGTTCCTCGTCGCTCTCATCGCTGTGCTCGAGTCACTCTGGCTGATATCGCACGTGGGTGAAGATGAAGGAGAACGAGGAGCAGTTTTTCCCGGACAACCGAATACCCTGTATTTATGGAAGTACGTTCCAACTGTGAGTAAGTAGAGCGGATGTTCATCATATACATTGACTATTTGTGAACTCTAATCAATCGTGACTGATTGCTGTAGTTTTCACGATGCTCGCATTCTATTGGACCAAACTGGATTACCACATCAAAGCGCTTATGCCCTGGAAGCTTATGTCTAACAAACCACAGCCAGCTAGACAAAGCCTACTTCTGGACTATGTCTCTAGTAACTTACTCACCGTGTTATCAGGAGCTATGTGGCATCTACACGTGCCCGTGATTGCTTCTACGGTTGGATCACTGTTGATAATCCTTATCACTGTCTCTTCTACAGGTCTGTTCGTCTTAAAATCAGAAACGTATGAGGTGTATACGAAAGTCTTGATCTGGAGTACCTTCGATGGCACCCTATTGAACATCAGCGCCGTGGATGGCTTTCCTGCCCGCGCTGCTCACAGCATCTTGTCAGGCAGTGCATCGATCGATTGCCCTCCGTTCACAAACGTGGATTATGCTGTAGACACGTTTAGTATTGTATCCTATGGTCAGCTTCAACGGTCAGCTTGAGAGACCTGACTAATGAGTCTTACAGATCCGGAAGCATTGAGATCTGGGTCGGTTCAAGGCTTCAAGGCCGACCTGAACTGCGTCCGTGGTGGATACATCAGTTCAAACTTAACATTGTTCAACGAATCCATTCAGAGTTTCGCAGTCAATATGACGTACGGCGAATGTTCAACTGGTTTCGTAGAAGTTGCAAGCATTCCATTGAACGATGGCGTAGCAAGGACTGATACGACTTTTGGAAAAGTGATTTTCGAGCAGTGTCCGGTTGGAAAGTCACCGCAAATATTCGTCATCACTGGACAACTGGATTACAACGTTGCACAAAACAGCACCTTTGACCTATTCCCGACGATCTCTAGCATCAACCATACGATGCTGGTCTGTACGCCAAATCACAATCTCTTTGTAGCTGATGTTGCGACAGATTCTGCGGGGGTGATACTCGATGTTTCGATCCAAGACGTTTTGCCTAACTTCGTCGCATCACCTTGGGACCTTTGGTCGGCTTTCAATAACTCTGTTCAGGCAGCAATGCCGACAATCCTGGTGGAGCTCTTCGAGCGCGAACTGGAATCTACGTTTAATTCATACGATGGCTTCTTTGCCGCACTTCTAGCATCCTGGTCCCGACAGCCACTGGAGTATCTCAACCCTAGTACACTGGCAGAAGACCTACGGCAGTTCTACGTAGCAACTGCAAGTCAAATTGCAAATCGATACTTCAGGGCAAACTCTAAGAGGGTCTCCATGGGGAACAATGCAGTGACTGGACTGATCGTTGTACTCAGATACACCGCTTTTCGCATCATCCAAGCTGCACTCGCAACACTCTTAGTATGTACCTGTATCGTGGTGATCACCTCTCCTTGCCCGTCGGCCTTCCGCGCAGGTACCACACTAGCATCTCTGGCGGTGACTTTGAGCGCAGGCACTACATTAGCGTCTCTGGCTGTGACGATGCGTAAAAGTGGTCATCTCAAGTCTCACTTGCGTCGAAGCGGACAGATCTCCTTGGATCAAGTGGGAAAAGGTCTATCGAAACAATCGTTTTCTCTCACTGGTCATGGAGCAAGAAAGTCTATCTCAGTAAAACCTCACATAGGCGAAGCTATTCTGTCGCCAAACTTACCTTCGACTTCGGAGATTGATGCATGGTGGAGACCGGCAGCGTTCCGTGCATACATAAGAACCGCTGTGTTGGCTTTGCCCTTGGTCGTCGTCGCCTGTCTAGAAGTCACATATCAGCTCTCGCGCCAGCGACACGGTCTCCTTGCACACCAATACTGGCACCACGTCTGGACGTGGGTTCCTGGCTCAACAATGACGCTAGTCAGTCTTCTATACTCCTCTGTCACCTGGTCTGTGGCGCTTTTGGATCCCTACAGCATCCTAAGAACCAGTAGTGTTGCTGCTCGACCCGCGTTGTTCCAGGTCAACGTCTCGAAGCCTTCCATACAAATCACTTATCAGAGTTTAAGACTCAAACTTTATGCGCTTCTTGCAGCTAGTGTGTCAGCTCTCCTGGCTCCCCTCCTTACAGTTGTTGTAACTGGTCTGCTCATCGTTCAGCACGCTCCAAGGAACCTGGTCATACCTCTTGCCGACCACATCTCGAGCCCGGCGGGCCGAGATCTCAACATGACTGCTTGGGACCAAGCATCGCTGTGGGCTGCAAATCACCTATATCAAGGTTCCATCAACTACCCGAGCGGGACTTATAAGAACTTTGTATTTCCCAGCCCAAAGCCACACGCCGCTAACACCATGCTATCTACCGGTAGGAGCGTGATGGCGTACTCTCTCATCGGCGTCGATGTAGGTGTTATCATGTCGAACATTACTTGTAAGGTCATGGATCCGGCCGGATTCAGGTACACTGTGCTTTCTGGAGGCTACAATAAGTTACAGAATATGGGTCAACTAGGAGTGGAATCTGAGATATTTGCAGGGGGCGTCTGGTTGAATTTGACCCATGCCGATCTCGCTGGTTACCGATGCAAGATCGCAGGTCCCCAGTGCGACACGGGAATCTTGAGTGTCGGAATCGAGCTTGAACCAAATTCGGCTAGATTCTCCCATCAGTTGTATCAAGATTACATGGACGTCGGATCTTGAGCAGATCCCTCAGCTTGGCCCAACAGTGATGAGTTGAGCGTAGCTATCGCGGGACGCAACACGACAGATGCCAACCTGTTCATTTCCCTCTTCTATGGAACCTGGGATACCACTGCTGCCCACATCTCGGGTATAGCGTGTCGCTCCGATTTTAGACAGGGACTAGCAAACGTCAAATACGACTCTCAGACGTATGTCAGGTACAACTTTGCGGACTGGGAGCTTGACTTCCCGGGATTCGCCGTGACCTCTGTCCAGCCACACCGAGAAGGACTTGCCACATTGTCAAACTTCAGTGAAGCGGCATCCTGGTTTGGTTCAAATCATACGATGTCTCTACTTCCAAACGGCGATCTATGGAGGACAGTCCTTAATGATACTCCTGAAGCTTTCTACGACACGCCTACAGGATCAGCTCGACTGGCCAACCAAACCAGTGACCTCTACAACGACATTTTCATTCAATATTGTGGTATTGCTCTTCGTGATCAAAACTTCACTGCAGATACCACCAACGCCACTGCAACCCAGTACGACGAGAACTGGCAAGTCATTTCTCAATCAGCAATCTCAACCAGGATCCTGCAGATCTTGCTGCTGGCTATGTGGGTTTGTGCTTGCATCATATATTGGCTTATTGACACCAAAACCTTAGTGCCGAAGAACCCTTGCAGTATCGCTGCTCAAGCATCTCTACTCGCCGACTCCAAGTTCCTCGATATGATACCCGAAGGAGCCGAGAATGCGACATTGGAGGAGTTGATGCAGATGACACCGTTCAAAGATCATCTGTTTAGTATGGGGTGGTGGGATGATGAGAATGGAGGGAGGAGATTCGGAATCGATGTTGGTATGGCTGACTTTGACAAAGGTGAGGATGATGCAAGTAAGGTGGAGGAGAGCGAAGGAGGCAGAGGGGAGGTTGAGGAGATCGAAGAGGGGTTGCCTGGGAAGGTCGATGCGAGGGTCAGTGTTGATATCGTTGGTTCTAGGGTATGATGGATGGTGTGGAAGTTGAGAAGCCTCAAGCAGATATTTCTAGGATTAAGGTATTGCCTTTTGTCACACGTCTCTCGTCCCGTGCCTAACCGAACAAGTGTGCTGTACCTCCATCATCGATGTCTCCATGCTCGGCATGGAAAGTGCGACTCCAGGAATCTAAGTCCTCGAGTGAGAATGCAATAGGGTCGAAAATCATACCCGCCGCATCAAAGAAAAAGTCAGCCCCAGATGCTGTTATACCTTGATCCATTCCACCAACAGGCGATGAAACCTGAATTCGTGAAGAAGGGCCCAAAGCCATAGCTCCATTACTTCCATCCTCTGAGAAAGCAATACCGGCACGCTCAATCATCGTCTCCAATACCTTCAAAGATCGTCTCGAAGAATAATAAAGATGTGTCTGCATGCGTAAAAACTCCAGACACAGTTGCAGATAATCTTTCATTTCTGCAATGGCAGTCGCACCTTGCGTCATGATACGCACAAGCACTGTAGCTGCGATATGAGCGGCGTAGGAGAGTGTGAAGGTTGCGCTGGCTGGAGCATAGTATTGTGCACTGGTGTGTATGAGGTGGCAGATTTCTTTGGCGGCTGAGAGTCCGGGGATGAGATTGTTGGTGTCGGTTGGAGGAGGTCGAGTTGTCAGCGGGTTGGATATTTGCCATTGCCAGATTTGGATGGTGAGGACGTTGTACAGAGCTCTAGATGGAGAAGTATTGGTGAGCAAATGTCGCGTTTCATAGTTTTCGAAGGGGGCTTACAAGATAGCGACTGCATTGGGTAATGGTTCTTCTGTACTTTGGCTGCTCGTGGAGATAGAAAGATGCGTAGGTACAGTGGCTCTCCACTGTCGCAAGTCTTGCCACAATGTAGCGATGTCAGTATGTACATCTGAGCTCTCCGTGGCATCTATATCTCTCATTTTGTACATGCGGACATGAATTCGTTCCATGATTATGCACAGGCTGGCATACATTTGCAGTTGGCTTATGTGATGACAGAGTATAGGAACAGATTCTGCTGAGAGGCATGAGAAAGAGTTACCATGGAATGGCTCGAACTCCTCGAAATCGTCAATGAAGGTCATGGGCACGTTGCTCTCCGAGAAGCGCATGGACGGTGGTCGACCTTGGTACAGGCTCTGCACTTTGTCCAAGACTGAGATAGTATTTAGCAAAGTGCTAGGGTTGGGGAAGTGAAGCCTTGTTTTGCATACCATAGGCGCCCCAATAAAGACGCCGTCGCACTTCCCTGGCTTCTAGCGACTCGGACTGATCGTCAAGGTGAAGACGCATATGTATTAGCATTTGAAACGCGTTGCCAGTCAGTAGCCACGATAAACTCCTCTCATCGCACCGGCTGAACAGGGTGTTCGCAACGATCAAGAGGCCTTGGATAGTGGTAATACTGCAACGATACTGCTCTCCTTCCAGAAGCTCAAAGAAACGCTTGCGATAGCAAGACCCGGACGATGCGGGATCACTAGAGTCTTCCCAAGACTCCGGCACGTGTTTTGATGCAGAAAAGAACAGAGCATTGAGAAGCAGTTTCGAGAAAAAAGTGCCGCCACTGGCAGCCAGATCCCGCATGAAGACGGTTCGATAGACAATCAAACCTGCATGCAGCTGGCGATCCCAGTAATGTGAGAGCAGGTCCATCGCAAGACTTGGCTCCACACCGTCAAAGTCTGCGGAGGTCATGATATGCTTCTCGAGGTGTCCTATAAAAACGATGGCAAGAGGTATCAGCGAATGTACGGATGAAGTGAGATAGTGGGCGGTTCCCACTCTGTCTGGCGGTTTGTCCATAGAGACTTCTCCTGTCCTCCACTGGTCCGGTAGTTGTGGCTGACGGCAGTCGCATCTGTTCGGCAGGCCAGAGTGAGCCTTCATGATTGGTATGTGCGAAAGCAGTTCTCTCTAGAGGAGTAGCGATAACCCCTCTTGGACTGTCAGGCTCAGGATTTTCGGCTCGCATAGGAGACCGGACAGTAGTTCCATGAGTTGAATTGGTTGCATGGTTAGATTCTGCCGAATCCAGTGATGGTGAAAAGGGTGGAAGCTGCTGTTGTTCAACACGATCTCGCTCAGCCGCCAGACGCAGCGCTTGATTTTCGAGCTGCAATTGCGAGATACGGCTATTGGTAGGCCTTACGGCCCGAGTCCGGGCAACATATACGCACTGCTGTGCACGATCAAGGCAAGACTTGCACGCAGGTTGACCTCTGTCGCATTTGAGCTAGAGTGAATTATCTGTAAGCACGCGTAACAGTGCGCGTGCTGCTACTTGAGGGGTACCTTCTTGTCCCGACAGTATACACAAGCACCTCGTGCTGCTTGACGTCCGGCAGTCTCGACCATTCCGGTCTACTACTAGTGCCGCCAGATTCAGGATTGAGTAGGATGGAGCGGCTTGCACGCGAGACGCGTCCGGGATTTGACAGGCCGAAGACGCCGGTGATTAGCACAAACACAACGGGAGCTTGTGCTGATGACAACGTAGTTCAGAGCTGTTAACTTTCGATGAGAATTGTTGGTAACAACGAGGGCTCGCTTGCAAACACGCTGTTGACAACTTAGGCAGTAGTGGCCTTGTGATATCATGCCAAGCCAGTCTTTCTTTTCACATCGGCCACTTCCTGTCTCCATCTTTCGTCATGTCTCCCGGCTCAAAATTACGTTCATTAATCCATGTATTCAGTTCAAAAGCAATGTCGGACTATCTGGTGGGCTCAATGAGGTCGTGGATAGGATTTGGTAGTGGCAAGCAGAATACGACTGAGTCTCCGGTGTTCAACCTCGAGTTGAAAATCATTGGACCAACATAACACTACCAACAAACGTAGTGTATTTTCGTCATTGTTACCATAGGGCAATTCTAGTTCAGCTATACACGCCACCTGTTGATCCAACCTTCTTGCCCTTTGCTGCACTCAGAGCTGAACCCATCGCAGCCGGAAGTGCAACCATATCTGTCATGGCCGAGCACTGCGCACATGGGTTAGCAAAGCAATGGAGCTCAAAGGAAACTTAAACTTACCATGTGGAAACCCATTTCTGAGTACTCTCTCGCTTGTTCGCCAGAAACGCAGTAGATACCACTCTTCTTACCAGCCTTGACCGCAGCAGTGTGAACACGCTTGATCGCGTCTTTAAGAGTTTGACTCTGCACCCCTTGAAGAATGGGAGATCCGATGTTGTTTCCGAGGTCGAAAGGACCAACGAACAGTACGTCGACGCCGGGCACTGCCGCTATTTCTTCCACACAGTCCAAGGCTTCTGCAGTCTCGATTTGTACTACTGTGAGGAGGGAGTCGTTCGCCTGTTGCATGTACTCAACAGCTGAGAACTCCGGTCTACTACCTTTGGCAGAGAAGCTGTTCATCGGAAACGGAGAGCCCCAGCCTCTTTTCCCGAGAGGAGGAAACTTTGACCATTTAACCACGTCTTTGGCTCCCTCGACCGAGGTCAAGAGAGGAACCATTATTCCGTGAGCACCTGCATCTAGAGCTCCTGTTCACACGAGACTTGAATCAGCTTCACAAATACTACGGCGCCTCTGCGAGACCCAGAAAATCATTAGACCAACTTTTGATCATCCATCCTTCAGCGGCCGGAATTCTGACAATGGGCGATGAACCACAGGCAGCAATCGTCGGTACAGCCTCATGCATGGCTGCATCGTCTATATTTCCATGCTCACAGTCCACAAGAATCCAGTCGAACCCTTGATTGGCAAGTGCTCTTGAGACGTTAGAGCCGGGGAGCATCTGCCACGCGCCGTAGGCACGACCATCTCCCTTGTTTAAAGCTTGCAAGCAGTAATTTGTAGCGTCCATGATATTTGGTGAGAAAGGGTGATATTGATTTTGGATGGTAACGCAGAATAACTGCAAGCGGTGCTGGTGATATAAGTTTTCACTCTTCCGATCAATGGTAGGGATTCCGAGGTTATCGGCGAGTTGGAGACGAAATAGCGGTAGTTAACAAGACGCGTCCTGCACCGGAGTTCGGGGCAGGAATCAGCGGTGGAGGATTGTTCGGAGAGTCACTTTCCGGACACACGCGGGGTAGCAGTGACCGTAACACAAATCCGACCAGAGGCATTCTGCCCGGTAAACGGTCTCGGGATATTGTAATCAAGCGATTCCGATGGCTACATTTATATCAAGTCCACCGACTTGCGCTCTCGGCCTGATACGATTGTCAATACGCATATTTGCCACGACCCACACTCGCCATGGCAAACTCACTAACGTCACTCGCTGACGAGGCAATGGATGAGCTGGGCTATCCAGCAGCTCCTCGTCTGAATAGCACTGCTCAGAGAGATGGTAGTCTTGCATTGAATCGTAACTCGACATTCCTAACCAGGGACCATGAGTTCCCGCCGGCCAAAGTATGTCTGCCATCGTGGAGGCGTCCAATTTTTACTAAGCAGCTACGTGATAGACTATGCTGTACGGAACAGGCATACGAGACGAACACACGCTTCAAACAAGCCCTCAAGTGGGTATAGCGTCTGTGTGGTGGGAGGGTAATCCTTGCAAGTACGTTTGATCAAATCATCATAACTCTGATCCGACACTGATTCTGGTTGATAGCATGCATTGTAAGTTGATCCGTGATCCTGAGGGACCTTTCATCATACTCGACGTTGCAACGCTGACCGGGTGTAGTACTCGGCCTTGGAAAAACAATCAAGGACTCTGTGGCGGCCGAAGGCTTCTTAGCATGGCAATTCAACACAATTGGCGTTTCCGATGGCATCACAATGGGACATCAAGGTAAGCTCGGCAAAAGGACTTGTTGCCATATTAAGCTCACCAATCTGCGAAGGCATGCGATACTCGCTGCAGTCTCGTGAGATTATTGCAGACAGCATCGAGACAGTCACCTGTGCACATGCTTACGATGGATGCGTGGCCATTCCAGGATGTGACAAGAATATGCCAGGGGTGGTAATAGGTTTGATAAGACATAACCGGCCCAGTATCGTTGTGTACGGAGGTAGTTCTCGTGGCGGTAAAAGCATTCATACAGGTCGAATCATCGATATGAACACTCCCTCAGAAGCACGAGGAGCCTACATGTCTGGCAAACTGGCAGAGTGGGATGCTAGTGGGAAACATTCGGCCGAGGAGATCATGTGCGACATCGAGCAGAACACCATCCCCGGGCCTGGAGCTTGTGGAGGCATGTACACCGCCAACAGTCTCGCGGTAATCATCGAAGCACTCGGACTATCCTTACCAGGATCTTCAAGCTCAATCGCTGATTCACCAGTAAAGCTTCGGGAATGTACCAAGGTTGGCAAGGCCATGCGGATATGCTTGGAGCGAGATATACGACCTCGAGATCTCTTGACCAAACGAGCTTTTGAGAATGCAATCACTCTTATGATGGCCCTAGGAGGATCTACCAACTCCGTCCTACACACTCTAGCAATGGCCAGAAGTGCTGGCATCGACTTGGTGCTAGATGATTTCCAGCGCATCTCGAAGAAAACGCCATTCATTGCTGACCTGGCTCCGAGTGGCAAGTATCTAATGCAAGACTTGTGCAAGATTGGAGGTATACCTTCGGTTATGAAACTCCTGATAGCTGCCGGTCTGCTCGATGGTACTACAATGACCGTGACTGGCTCCACGCTCGCGGAGAATGTCGAATCATGGCCATCACTCCCGCAAGGACAAGACATCATACGACCATTACAGAATCCGATCAAAGAATCTGGACATATTGAAGTTTTGTATGGTAATATCGCCCCAGGCGGAGCAGTCGCAAAGATCACCGGCAAAGAAGGTCTTAGCTTTACTGGAGAGGCCTGTGTATTCAACAAGGAAGCCGCATTATGCAAAGCTCTAGATGAAGGCCGCTTGCCTCGCGACAAGAACCTCGTTCTAGTCGTGAGATATGAAGGACCAAAAGGAGGGCCAGGAATGCCAGAACAGCTGCGTGCGTCTGGTAGTTTGATCGGCGGAGGATACAAGAATGTGGCTTTGGTTACCGATGGACGGTACTCAGGCGCAAGTCATGGCTTTATCGTTGGACATGTCGTGCCTGAAGCTGCGGTTGGAGGTCCTATCGCCGTCGTCCAAGACGGCGACATAATCACCATCGACGCTCGTGACCATTTCATCGGGATGCCTCATGTTTCTGAGCAGGAGATTGAGGTGCGTTTGAAAACATGGAAACCCATGGCGGCGAGCGTTCGCCGTGGTACGTTAGCGAAGTATGCTAGGCTGGTAGGCAATGCCTCGCATGGTGCTCTGACGGACGACTGGTGATAGCTTGTCAAAACATGATGGCACAATCCTACTCACTCTCACATGTTCCAATACTATTTTCTTTATTGCGACACTAGACTCCATACTAGGATATACATGAGGTGTGATACTGACGGGAGATGCGAAGTCGGTATTTGCATTATGTCTCTTTGTTGGGCTTGTTACTATGACTGCAACTTCTCACCATGGCGAACTTCGCGGGATTGGAACAACCACTGTTACGACCTCCAAGAGCAAGATTTTGGCCTCTCATGCGCGCCTCTGATGAGCGGTGAGATCTTCGCCTGATGAGATACGACCAAGAGCGTAGATAGGATAGTGAACTCCACTCATCGCTCGGAATCCGATGCTGCGAGGATTGCCTCGGTAGACCCGTGTTCGGAAAGTCTGTCTCCGGAGTCCCTAATCGTGACCTTGCTGGGATATGTTTTTGACAAGCACAATTCTCGACACTTGGAAAACTCATAAACAATACTGCAGTCAAGAAATTTCCATGGAGCAAGGATCTGGAAAGCGTGTCGTGGTTACTGGAGGCAGTGGCAAGGTCGGCCGTTTTGTCCTCGAACACTTGCTTGCACAAGGACACGAGGTGCTCAATCTGGACCTCTTCAATCTGACCGGACCTCTCGCGGATCGAGTCCACACACTCAAAGTCGACCTCACAGATGGAGCTCAAGTCTTCAGCGCCATCACATCACATTTTCACTTCGGAGAACCGCTCGCAAAAGTGACGAGCAGAGTACCTGATGCGGTGGTCCATCTTGCGGGTATCTTCCGTAATATGATCGTCCCGGACAATGAGACTTTCCTGAGTAACGTTACAAGCACTTTCAACGTCCTTGAGGCCGCTTGTAAGCTCGGCGTACCCAAAATTGTGCTGGCGAGCTCGGTGTGCGTGTATGGCGTAACGTACGCAGAAGGCGACAAGGACTTTACTTCTTTTCCAATTGACGAGGAAATCGAGTCAGTACCCACGGATGCGTACAGCATGTCCAAGAAATGCGTCGAAGTGATGGCCGCTGGCTATGCTGCAAGATTTGGCAACGACATCTACGCTCTACGTATCGGCGCCGTCATGGCGCCCGAGGAATATCAACTACGCTTTCCCAGTTATGTCAATGAGCCGGAGAAGTGGAAAGTACATGGCTGGTCCTACACGGACGCGAGGGATCTCGGCAAGATGATTGATTTAGCTGTACGCCGGAATGGACTTGGTTACCAAGTGTTCAACGCGACGAACGACTCCATTACACATAATGCGAGCTCTACCACGGAATTCTTGAAACGAGTCTGCCCCCAGACACCTCTAACAAGAGAGCTTGGCCAGCTTGAGGCGCCGATGAGTAATCGTAAGATCAAGGAACTGTTAGGCTTCGAGGAAGATCATCCGTGGCAGAAGTATTATGCAACATAGCCGCTAAATCATCGAGTTGCTATATCTGAATTTAACATGTTCCACATGATATCAGTCAGAACTAGAGCAGTAGACTTCATGTTGATAGGAGTACAGGCCAACCCCTGGTAACGGGACGAGCGGGGTAACGGGACAGTATTTCGAGCTGTATACAACTGATTGATCCATCAACACACAACCATTGCGC